>CM071862.1:9338227-9359445 GCA_036759665.1 Gynandropsis gynandra
CTCAACCGACTCATGGAGTCGAAGATGTTCATGCAACTCCTGCGACCCTTGCGACCTAACCGACTCACTAACACTGACACTCACCCATTTCAAATCAATAAACCATTTTGTGACTCAAAAGCTTGCAAAACACTAGAAATAGAACTACTTACATTTATTGACGCCATTGAAGATTGACTCGTGCTCTCTTCGCCAGTGATGCTGCTGATTCTAGTCATTTTCCTTCTCGCCAACTTCAAATCGATCCCTCTCAAGTTTGACATCACTTATTTCTTTCTTGCTATAAACTTTTAAATAGGTTTCACAGCGAAAAACTGTTCGGCTTTCTCGTTTTCGGCAGTTTTTCACGTCGAAAAACTGCCGAACTTCCATTTTTCCACGTTAAAACATTAAAGGCAAGTTTGTCTTTTCTTCAATTTTTTTTCGGATTTAATAATAATTTTGGGGAAGGGTATTTTTGAAGTGATTTAACCCTATAAAAATATTTCTGATATTCCGCAGTTCTAATGGGATAGTGCTTTTATAGTATGATAATTGACATTATCCATTCGGAATGTGCGCTTGAAAATGGTAACAATTTGACCAACAAGAATACGATAGTATCTGCATGGACACGTGTAAAATATCACAGCTGACGTAGAGACATTGCATTGACACGTGGATGCAAGGATTTTTGGGATGACATCGAACCCATCGGATTTACGTAAATACATTTCCACGCTCCGGTCCAAAAATTTCCAAGATATGTGACGTCCCTCGTATAATTTTCTTTGCTTACTTCATTATGCGAACTAATATTTGACTTCATATTCATCATTTCGAATATATAAAAAAAGAATAACGATACATGTATATATGCAATATTTTAAGAATATATCAATCTATTTACAATTCAGATTGTTGAAAAATTAAAGAATAAAATAGATAATTCAAATAATTTCAAATTTAAAGTGAAAAATGAATGAAAAAGGAGTCAAACTGGAAAAGGACGGAAAAAGGAGGATTTGTGTGAGGTTAGATAATCGGAAGTTGTTCCTGATTTTCCACGAGAAGTTTAGGTGGTTGATAGATCTAGGTTTTGGTATCGAATTAATAATACAAAAAAGTAAAAATTGATCACAGTGTTGTGTAAGTGTACTTAGAAAGATATTGAGTATATGTGGGAGAAACAACAAGTTGTTTATTTACATCTAACTCGGGGAAGTTATGTGCGGAAATCTTAAGTAAATTATAATGAAATTCAAAGATTGATTCATAAATAAAGACTTATATTGTTTCAAATATTTGTGTCTCTTAATTCTTATTATTGATTAATATTGTCTTTCTATTGTTTTCAATTGGTACTAGAGCTGATAATCAAAGTTGAGATCAAATCTAATTATTGGTTTGAGATCCTAAATGACAACATGGAAGAACCAGAAGATTTATATTCGTTTGGAAAACCAATCATGTTAGATGTTTCAAATTATATGGATACTGAAAAGTGAAAATTAGAGCAAGTATAAGAGACGTAAATGAAGACGCATGGAGTGCAGTACAAAATGGATGGAGTCCACCAATAATAATAGACGAATATGGGAATGTTAAGAAAAAACCTTCGGATCAGTTGTCACTAAGTAAGAAAAGAAATCTTAATATTATTAAAACAAAAACTAAGAAAAAAATTTAGAAAAATAATTTGTATTTTTCAATATTTAAATTTTTTAATTTTTTCATTTTATATTAAAAAATATAACTATATATTTTAAAAAAAAATATTTTAAAGTAGCAATAATTTTAAATGAAAATGTTAACAATTATTTAATGTGGTTCAAAACAAAATACAAATAATTTTTAATGTTTATATTGTATTTTTTGAATCAAAAATTTAATTTAATTTTTAAAATAAACCATTGAAATTTATTTTCAAAAATTTTTCAAATTAAATTAACTCTTTTTTCTGTTACAATGTAATAATAAATATATTATTTAATTATTAATTAGTTTAATTTCCACAAAAATAGTAAAATAATTTATAATTTTTTCAAGTTATTTAATTGTTAAAAGTATTTTTAAATCATTTAATCTTATAATATTTTCTCAAAAAAATTTAAACTCTAATAACTTCCACAAATAAAAATAACTTTCCACTTTTATTTTAAAAAAATACTTTTTTCTTCAAAATTCAATAATTTCTATTAGTTTATTCTTTTATATATCTTCATATATTTATAAATTTATTTCAACCAGAGAAAATAAAATTACGATATCGTATTCAACCAAAGAAAATAAATTCACCACTAAACATTTCTAATCAAAGTTTTCTGTAAATATTTCAATAATTACTAATTATATTTGCTTCTTTCATTTAAATTTTTAACTAATTGCTTTTTATTTTAGAAATCAAGGTAATATGAAAAGGTAATAAGTTTCTTATTAAATATTTAATTAAGGTACGAACTGTGGTAAAGGATTTTGTTTAAAAAATGTTCCTCACCACTAATTATTATTTAAAATAATAAATAAAATTTTAAAGTTGAATAGAAAAAATTTATAATTTTTATTATTATATTTTATAAACACTTAATGAATTATTATTACTAATAATTACAATTTTGTAAATTAAAAATGTATAAAATCCATTATATAACTACTATTTTTTGAAAAAATTAATTTATTTTAATTACTAAAAGCTAATATTAATAGTATTTGGAAAAAAATTTAATTACATATATTTTGAAAATTTTAATTATTTCTATGTCAAATAAATTATTATAAATAAAACAATATTTTAATATCATTTATTCAAATAATTTTTTTATTACAATTTTTGAATTCTAATTTATTAAAGTTAGAAATTAACTCAAAATAAAATGAACATTGACAATAAAAAATATTCAAAATTTGATTACTAACGATTTTGTTTTTGAAATATATAAAATTTCTCTATATATACATAGTAAAAAAATTTATAGTTCATAAATTCTATTATTTGGTGGTTATTATTACCATTATTATTAACAAAAAATGTTTTCTCTTTTCTTTTTTTCAGGTACAAAAGTTTATTGTAATTGTTTGTTAATTCTTTATTATAGTTTGTTTTATATATATGTCATCGATTATTAATTTTTTATTTTTTTTGAATTTTTATTAGATTATTAGTGAATATATTACCCATGTAAACATTATATTGTTTTAATTTTTATAAAATAAGAAAAAACATATAATGATATATATCCAATAAAAAATTTAATGTTTTTGTTCATTAAATCACTATAACCCTATAAATTTATTGAAACAATATTTTAAAAAAATTATACCACTATATATTTTCATAAAAATTTTTATAAAAAACAAATAAGTATAACTTAAAAAATTATTTAAATTTCTTCAACTAAAAACTTCTCCATCTTCATTTCCATCTAACTTTGAATATATTCATATTTTATTTTCATCTAACGTTAAATATATTTAAACGTTAATATATAATTACTATAAACTAAATAATTAACCACTATAGCTATATATTTTTTATAATACTTATAAATTATACATATTATATTATATTTAAACTATTTATTAATTTCAACTTTAATAATTTAGAAATATGTGCTATGCACGGGTAATATCTAGTTCAACTTATAATGCAAAAGCTCTTACTGCAATTTTTTCTTCAGTAGACATAAATGCATTCAAGCAAATTCAAGGATGTGAATCTACTAAAGATGCATGGGATACTCTGGAAACGATACATGGAGCAACTTCAAATGTTAAGATAACTCACTTGATATTTTGGAATATCAATTTAAAAAAACTGGAAATGGAAGAGTACGAAAGTGTCAAAGAATTCAGTAGTAGAATGAATGCTATTACAAATGAAGTAAGTGTACTTGGACAATCATTTGATGATAAGAAGCTGGTCAAGAAGTTGCTCCGATGCTTGCCTAAAAAATTTCATGCGCAGAAAGTCTATGAATATTTCTTTAAATATTGATGTCACAAATTTTAAAGAAATTGTAGGGATTCTGGCTGCTTATGAACTGGAGCTTCAACTTGAACATGACAATACTTCGAAGGAAGGAAGTAAAAGGGTAGTACTTCAAGTCCCAAATGAAAACTCTAGGCTTGATAATCTTGAAGAGAATATTGTTCTTCTGACTAGAAAATTTGGAAAATTTATGAAAAAGCATACTAGAGTCAGACGATCAATCAATGATGAACAAAGAAGTAAGAAAGAAAGCAAATCTGGAGTTCAATGTCATGAATGCAAGGTATTTGGGCACTTTAAATCTGATTTTCCAAGTATTCCAAAGAGAGAAACACAGTGTTACAAATGCAAAGGTTTTGGTCATAAAAAAATGAATGTGCAGATACTGGTATGATCAAAGGAAAGTCATTACTCACATTTAGTGAATCAAGTTCAGACTCTGAAGATAGTAATGAAGAAGACCTGATAAGTTTTGTTGCATTCATTGGAATAATCAAAGAAAATGAAAAAGAGATAAAAGAAGATAATCAGGTAGATGAGGCAGAAGAATATGAACTAAATGTGGAAACCATCTACAATGAGTGGCTGAATATGAGCAAGCTGAACATACAACTGGTTAAAACAAATGAAAAATTGGAAGCTCAGATTCAAGAAAAAAAAAAGGAAGTAATACTGAAAGAAGAATAAGAGATTTTAGTCAAGAGTTAGCTTGAAGAAACCAACAAGTAGTTAAAAAAGCTTTCAAATGGCACTGAAAAACTTGATCATTTGCTCTCATTAGGAAAACAAAAAAGGAATAATCATGGAATTGGTTATACAGGGATCAAAGGGAATCTTAAAAACAGATTTGTTTCTAGTGGAAAATTGGAAGAGATCTCCTCACCAGCACATGGAAAACAAAAACAAAGTTCTTTATCCAAGAAGGGTATAAGCAACAGAGAGGTTGGTTTCAGACATTATGGTCATGGATCATAATTCTGAAAGACGATTTCCAAGGTATTATCAAAGAAAGAATCTGGTGAGGTGTTATTTCTAGGGAATAAGAGGACACAAACAGATTACTTGCAACAAAAAGTGCAGGTATGATTCAGGTAAGTATGTTCTTCCCAAAATTAAACAAATCTGGATACGAAAAAGTGATTTGTATTGCAATATGGTTTATATTTCGGCACAAAAAGATAAATCAAATATCTGATATTTTAGTTGTGGATGTTCTAGACACATGAAATGTTTAAGAGAACTTCTATCGAATTTTGTTGAAATTAAAAATGTTGGAAGCGTTATCTTCGGAGATGGAAACAAAGGAAAAATTCTTGGAAAGGGAGATATAGACTCAACTTGACAACCTTTACTGAAAATGTGTAATATGTTACTATATTGACTACTAATCTAATTAGTATTAGTCAATTGTGTGACAATAACCATCAGTTTCAGTTTAATAAAAATGAATGTATTATGATGAATTCTGATCATAAATGTGTTCTTACAGGTATACGATCGTCAAACAATTGCTACATTTGGAGTGAAGAGAAAGTGTGTTTCAAAGCAACTGAAGAGAATCTATCCTTGTGGCATCAAATATTAGGATATGCCAATTATCGATCACTGGTAAAGCTATCTAGCTCAAACATTGTTAGAGGTATACCAAAACTTAATCTAGATAATACTGAAACTTGTAAACCATGTCAATTGGGAAACAAGTTCAGGTTCATCACAAGAAAATGCCTGATATTAACACTGGAAAGTTACTAGAACTTGTGCACATGGATTTGATGGGACCTGATGTGCGAACTATCAAGCAATAAAAATTTCTAATATCCACTTACCGCAAGAGTACGAATCAGTGTAATATAGGGGTCGAACTCTAGGGACTAATGCAACCTAAGCTAAGAATACGACTAAACTAAGACGGGTTGAATTGATGGTGATGTGGGATAGATTTCTAAAATACTAAAATGGATAATGACAATGATGATGTGACGTGAAAAACTTGATAATTAAGAACACTATGGGTTTCGGGTTACCGGGATTTGCAAGGGTGCAACTAAAAAAGGATCATGAACCTATCGAATTATCTTGATTACGGGGAATTCATTCTCGTAAATAAGGAATGGTTCTTCCGAATCCTAAACCTTCTAACCACAAGAACGTGCAATCCTACCTTCCAGCAATGATTAACTTGTGATTACGGTAGTGTTAAGCGCGCAATCCTAATTCCTAAGTCGATTAACCGACCGGTCAGATTCTCATTAATCAAGCTTAATCTAAAATCAACTATTCCGGATTCATAATCTAACCTTCCAGCTAAACACAAATTCTTAGATTACTGAGCGGTCAGCACAAGTATAAGACATTTACGATGTTGATTGTAAAACCGAATTTCAAGAAAGCTTCGATAAGTCTAAGCATTAACGCATAATCATAAGCATCCATTACAAATCCGACAATCCTAACCCATAGCTAGAGGCTTAGTCACTCATGGAATCTACTGTAAAACAATAGAAATAAACCCTAGACATGATAAAGAGTAAGAAATATGATTCCTCGATCTTCCCTATCTTGATACCGAAGTCCGGATTATTTTTTCTCTTCTCCTCCAACTTCTCCCGAGTTTCTCCTTGTGTTTTTCAGTCCCTCTCCTGGCATGTGCATCGTCTTTCTTTCCCTGAGCTTTAGAATGTTGATTCTTCTAGATCGCCCCTCCTCTTTCTCATTCAAGTTTGAAATTCAAAACCAAGTTGTTGAGAAAAAGGGGGCCCGCGTGGGCTAAGGCACAACCCGCGCGGGCTAATGCTCCTCAACCAGCCCGAGTGGGCTGGTTAGCTCCCCATGCCATGCAAGGTCTGCTGGAAAGGCAGCCCGCGTGGGCAAGGTATCCACCCCACGCGGGGTCATGTTCTTCATCCAATCCGGGCGTGTTCCTTAGCTCCCCGAGTCGTGAGAACTTTGCTGGAGTTGCAGCCCGTGCGGGGCCTCTTCCAAGCCCGAGCGGGCTGAGTTATCTTCTTGTTTTCGTTCCTTTCGCTCGATGCTTGGGTGTTCCATTTGATTTCGTGGCCTGAAGTTGCTCTGAATGGCTTGTAGCTCCCATTATACACGGTTGAAGAATCCAAGAATCGACATTCTAGAGCTCGAATAGTCCTTGTCGCCTTAAAACCTGAAAATCAACAAAAAGGGAGTATATAAAGAACGTTCGTGTCGGATTCATAACTCGTGGTATGCAAACTATGCAAAAATGATATAAATTCCTAGCCTAAAACTAACACACACTACGTGTTATCACGATCAATGAGGACTGAAAGTTTTGGTGAAAAACAAGATATGTTTTTGTTGTTGATGATGATTTTTTCAGATACACATGGGTCAAATTTTAAGAGAAAAATTTGATATTTTTTAATTGTTCCATTTGCAATTGAAAAATACAAAATGAAGTATAGAATGAATTCGTAGTGATCATGGAAGAGAATTCGAAAATGATGTTTTTATAAGTTCTGTCAATAACATGGTCTTGTACATGAGTTTTCTGCTCCAAAAATACCGTAATAGAATGGTGTAGTTCAAAAAAAAGAATAGGACTTTTCAAGAAATGGCTTGTGCCATGTTACTTGCAAAATCCATCTCCATTTGATTTTGGACAGAAATGATAAACACAACTTGCTATATCATAAATCGTGTGTATGTTCGACCAGGTATGTAAAAAAAAACCATATTAACTTTGGAAAGTTAAAAGTCCAAAGTTGAGTTATTTTCATGTTTTTGGGTGCACTTGCTATGTACTGAATGATAAGGAATACCTTGGAAAATTTGATGCAAAGAGTGATGAAGGAATCTTTCTAGGATATGGAACCAATACAATAACACACAAAATTTATAATTTACGAACTACAGCAGTTCTTGAATCTTTGAATGTTGTGTTTGATGGAGATCATCTATCTGAAACATGTTTGTTTCCTTTTTCTACAGATGCATGAGGAATTAGAATATTTTGTTAGGAATGATGTTTGGTTGTTAGGACCTCGTCCAGTTGATGTGAATGTCATTGGAACAAAATGAATTTTCAAAAATAAAACCAATGAACTAGGTGAAATTATCAGAAATAAAGCGAGATTGGTTGCACAACGATATACATAAGTTGAAGGTATTGGTTTTGATGAGACTTTTGCACCCGTTGCTAGATTAGAATCCATTAGATTATTATTTGAAGTTGCTTGTTCCCTTGTTTTAAATTTTTAAGATGGATATCAAAAGCGTTTTTTAATAAGAATTCTGCAAGAAGAGGTTTATGTTGAACAACCAAAAGGTTTTGAAGAAAGCTATGTATGGACTTAAGCAAGCACCACGTGTGTGGTATGAAATATTGACAAATTTTCTAATCAAGAATTGCTATAAAAGAGGTGGAGTAGATAAAACTTTATTTATTCATAATATTGATGATATCCTTCTGGTAGTTCAAATTTATGTTGATGAGATTCGTTTTGGATAAAAATCGCAGGTTAGAGTGAATTGGTTTGTACAAACCATGAAAGAGGAGTTTGAGATGAGTATGTTTAGTGAGCTGAGTATGTTTGGGGAGCTGGATTACTTTCTTGGTTTGGATAATTGGACTTAGATTGTCAAATGCACGAAAATTTATTCTACCATTTTAGTGTCTGGTCCAGAATATCTTGGTTCAGCAAATTCTTGATGTTGTTGGTAAGGAGGAAAGAAGAGAAAAAATTTCTCCTTGAATCATTTTTTAGAAACGTTATATCACCAAAATACTAGCCATGGAAGACACAAGGAATAATGAGAATGATGTTTGACAACACGTAGTGTGTGTTAGTTTTAGACTAGGCATTTATATCATTTTCGCATAGTTTGCATAGCAAGAGTTACAAATCCGACACGGACATTCTTTATGTACTCCTTTTTGTTGATTTTCAGGTTTTAAGGCGACAAGGTGTATTTGAGCTTTAGAATGTTGATTCTTGGATTCAACCACGTATAATGGGAGCTACAAGCCATTCGGAGCAACTTCAAGCCATTCGGAGCAACTTCAAGCCACTTCCAGCAAAGTTTGCACGACTCGGGGAGCTAAGGAGCACGCTCGGATTAGATTCCATTGAGGACCCCGTGCGGGGTGGCTAAGGAGCCCACACGGGCTGCCGTTCCAGTGGAAATAGCACGAGTTGGGGAGCTTGTCAGCATGCTCGGGCTGGTTGAGGAGCACACAGCAAGCGTGGATTGAGCCTTAGCGTGCGCGAGTCACCTTTCTAGGACTTAACTATTTTTGGTTTTGAACAAAAAAATAAGGGGAAGGAGAGGCAGCCAAGGGTAGAGACGGTGGCTTAGGCCATAAAAGGGACTGAAAAACACAAGGAAAAACTCAGGAGAAGCTGGAGAAGAAGAGAAACAACAATCCGAACATCGGTAACAAGATAGGCAAGATCGAGGAATCGTATTTCTTACTCTTTATCATTTCTTACTATTAGGCATTTTTATTGCTTGATAGTTTGCACATTAATATTGCAAAAACATCATTAATTTTGAGAAGCGGCTGGCAGACGTGGTGACCGAGCTACAAAACATTCAAAGTGAATTGAAAGCATTGTCAAGGCTGAACAAGAGTAAATGAGTGCAGTAATAAGTTCATCTTGTTTATATCTATCTATTTTTGAGCCTAATATGAATTTTTGAATTTTTATCACAGAAATAGGGGAGAACAAGAGAGGAGGGCTCATTCAAGCATAGCCTTGAGAAAAAGGCAACTAGAAAATTAAATGCTTTTCGAATTCATTTTTTAAGTACACTTGTTTGATTGTTTGATTTGGACTTATTTTTTAAGTGTACTTAAATGTTTGAACTTATGTGGGTGATTGTGATTGGATTTATGTGTTTGAATTCTATATTTATGCATTTTCTTATGTATGTGTTTATGTGATAAGAATTCAAAAGGGGAGATTGTAAATGCAATATTTTAGGAAGTGTTAAATATGTTTTAACAATTCAGGTTGTTGAGAAATCAAAGAAGAAGAAAGATGGCTCAAGTAATTTCAAATTCAAAGTGGAATAGGAATGAGAAGAAAATGGGAGTCAAACAGAAAAAGAGACGCTAAAAGAGGATTTGTGTGAGGCTAGATAACCGAAAGTTGTTCCTGGTTTCAAGAGAAGTTTAGATGTGTTAACATTCTATGAAAAATGAGTTGACATGTCTAGGTTTTGGTATCGAATTAGTACTGCAAACAAATGAAAGTTGATCACAGTGTTGTACAAGTGTACTTAGAGAGATATTGAATGCATATGGAAGAAATAATAAGTTGTTTATTTAAATCTAACTCAAGGGGTATTATCTGCGAAAATCTTAAGTACATTGTAATAAAATTCAAATGTACTTAAAATATTTGTTCGTAAATAAAGACTGGTATTGTTTCAAATATTTGTGTCTCTTAATTCTTATTATTGGTTAACATTGTCTTTCTATTATTTTCAATATGAACAAATATTCGATACAAAATCTCTTTCACGTGTATTGACTCGTCTCTTGTCCTAATGTTTTTTGCTTGGTGACTATATCTTGCAAATCAATGGGATGTCTACAAAAGGAGAGAACTTTCATTTTTGTTTGTTTTCTAAATGAGAAAAATATTATCTGCGTTGAAACAAAAAAAACCCTAGAATCTCCTTGTTATACCCATGAACCATGGACTATAACCAAGAGTTAACTTGTTAATTCTTCGGTTTTCAATTGTTTCTTAATTTTGCACATCATAGATTTATCGGCATAACCAAATTTCTCTACACATAAAACCTTACACATTTAATTTAAATGCGAAGTTAAATAATTTAAAACCAATCCGATCACCTTTAATTTGGACTAAATCAAAATGACAAAATTATATTGCATAATTATGCACGTACGGTCCACATGAGATACTTAAGATCTTACAATAATCTCACTTGGAGCGTATATGTTACCATAATAACTATGGAGTAATCTTAAGAGTGCTCATAAGTATTGCCACTGAAACGGGTATTGATAACAACCTCGTCCATCAACTACATTAATGTAGAACCAAAAGGATTTAGCCAAAATTTAATACAACCATACCCACAAATGATCACTGATACCAATACAGAAGAATGACAAAGACCTAAATATGGATGTGCAGCATAGAAATTTCATGTAAAGTGATCGATGCGTGTCTATTTTCGGCTGATCCTACTTTATCGAGATCAACATAAGAAACATTCATAGTGGAAACTAAAATTTGAAGTTGGATAGTTCCGAAAAATTATATTAAAATGAAGGGATGGATATCTAGTATGAAATTTCGAGCTTTAGTCATTATTGTGCGACTTTTTCAAATCGTGAATAATAGTCTAGGTTGGCTAAGTAAGTCTTTTGGATATCGATTAGTCTAGTAGTTGTGCTTGAAACCATCATCTATAGTTGCATTTCACCTCTTAGGTTTCAATACCAAGTATACACATCTCTGTGTATATCGTTCATTCCTTACTTTGTTGGATATATTTTACCGTTCATTCTCTATGGATTATTAGATTCCACACGCTTACACTCCGCTGTCGATATGGATAAGTTTCTAACTTTTTCAGATTTACATTGACATGAGTACATCGAGATCGATGGTTCGGGTCTAAGTTGTGGGTTGAGGCGCTATTCTACGTCCTAAGGTTAGAGTTGATGTGTAATCTTTGATATAAAAAAAAGATTCTTCAATGACGCACTTCTTCACTCCGCTAAGGTTATACTTTATGAGTGTGCAAATCGGCAACCTGGGTCTAAGTAGAAAGACATCCTCTTCGAATTCGACGTCCTAGAAACCAAGCGCGGATCTACAAAAAAAAAGAAGAAAAGAGAATAAGAACGAGAATACGAAATTAATGATATCTCGCGCAAGCTTAGGGGAATTGATATGGAGATTACTTCGACTTTGTCTAGGTGTATGAAATAGACTTAGGTTATTGGTAGGATTGCATGGCTCGTGACTTTCGGTTGGTAGAAGTCTGAACTAGGTACGCTCTTACGTTCATGTGACACATTGTTTTGCATAATGACTAATCCTTCGAAGTTTTCAGGCTAGTGTCCATTGTTGTTTAGCTCTTCTTGTACTCGACTCTACGTTTTGCTCGAGGAAGAGCAAAGGGTAAGTCTGGGGAGTTTGATAACACGTAGTGTGTGTTAGTTTTAGGCTAGGCATTTATATCATTTTCGCATAGTTTGCATAGCACGAGTTATAAATCCGACACAAACATTCTTTATGTACTCCTTTTTGTTGATTTTCAGGTTTTAAGACGATAAAGCCTATTCAAGCTTTAAAATGTCGATTCTTTGATTCAACCGTGTAAAATGGGAGCTACAAGCCATTCAGAGCAACTTCAGGCCAGGGAATCAAACGGAACACCCGAGCATCGAGCGAAAGGAGCAAAAACAAGAAGATAACTCAGCCCGCTCGGGCTTGGAAGAGGCCCCGCGATGGCCGCATTTCCAGCAAAGTTTGCACGACTCGGGGAGCTAAGGAGCACGCTCGGATTGGATGCCATTGAGGACCCCGCACGGGGTGGCTAAGGAGCTAGCCTAAGCTGCCATTCCAGCAGAAGTAGCACGAGTCGGGGAGCTTGTCAGCACGCTCGGGCTGGTTGAGGAGCACTTTGCCCGCGCGGATTGAGCCTTAGCCCGTGCGGGTCGCCTTTCTAGGACCTAACTATTTTTAGGTTTTGAATGAAAAAATAAGGGGAAGAGAGGCAGCCAAGGGTAGAGACGGTGGCTTAAGCCAGGAAAGGGACTGAAAAACACAAGGCGAAACTCAGAAGAAGTTGGAGAAGAAGAGAAACAACAATCTGAACATCGATAACAACATAGGGAAGATCGAGGAATCGTATTTCTTACTCTTTATCATGTCTAGGGTTAATTTCTCTTGTTTTACAGTTAAATCCATGAGTGACTAAACCTCTAGCTATGGTTTAGGATTTTCGGCTTTGTAATGGATGCTTATAATTATGTATTAATGCTAGACCTTTTGAAGTTTTCTAGTATTTCAGTTTTACAATCAACATCGTAAGCGCTTTATACTTGTGTTGGCCGCTCAGTAACCTAGGAATTCGTATTTAGCCGGGAGGTTAGATTACGAATCCGGAATCGTTGATTGTTGATTAAGTTCCACTAATGAGAATCTGTTCGGTCGGTTAATCGACTTAGGAATTAGGATTGCACGCTTAACGCTACCGTAATCGCGAGTTAAACGCTGCCGGGAGGTAGGATTGCACGTTGTTGTGGATAGGAGGTTTAGGTGTCGAGAGAGCCATTCCTTATTTATGAGCATGAATTCCCCGTCATCAAGATAATTCGATCGGTCCATGATCCTTTGTTAGTTGCATCCTTGCAAATCCCGGTAACCCGAAACCCATAGTATTCTTAATTATCAAGTTTTTCAAGTCTCCTCATCACTGTCATTATCCATTTTAGTGTTCTAGAAAGTTTTCCCACATCACCATCAATTCAACCTGTCTTAGTTTAGTCGTATTCTTAGCTTAGGTTGTATTATTTCCAGAGTTCAACCCTTGTATTACACCGATCCGTACTCTTGGGGTAAGTGGATATTAGATATTTTTATTGCTTGATAGTTTGCACATCAATGTTGCACAAAACATCATAAATTTGGAGAAGTGGCTGGCAGACGTGGTGACCGAGCTACAAAACATTCAAAATGAATTGAAGACATTGTCAAGGCTAAACAAGAGTAAATGAGTGCAGTAATAAGTTCATCTTGTTTATATTTATCTGTTTTTGGGCCTAATATAAATTTTTGAATTTCTTATCACATAAACAGAGGAGAACAAGAGAGGAGGACTCATTCAAGCAAAGCCGTGAGAAAAAGGCCGCGATAAAATTAAATGCTTTTCGAACTTATTTTTTAAGTACACTTGTTTGATTGTTTGTTATGGACTTATTTTTGAAGTGTACTTAAATGTTTGAAGTTATGTGGTGATTGTGATTGCATTTATGTGTTTGAATTCTATATTTATGCATTTTCTTATGCATGTGTTTATGTGATAAGAATTCAAAGGGAGAGATTGTAAATGCAATATTTTAGGAAGTGTTAAATCTGTTTTAACAATTCATGTTGTTGAGAAATCAAAGAAGAAAAAAAATGGCTCAAGTAATTTCAAATTCAAAGTGGAATAGGAATGAGAAGAAAATGGGAGTCAAACAGAAAAAGAGACGCAAAAAGAGGATTTGTATGATGCTAGATAACCGAAAGTTGTTCATGGTTTCATGAGAAGTTTAGATGTGTTAATATTCTATAAAAAATGAGTTGACACGTCTAGGTTTTGGTATCGATAGTACTGCAAACAAATGAAAGTTGATCACGATGTTGTATCGAATTGACTCGTCTCTTATCCTAATGTTTTTCACATGTGACAAATCTTGCAAATCAATGGGATGTCTACAAAATGAGAGAACTTTCATTTTTTTTTTCTAAATGAGAAAAATATTATCTGCGTTGAAACAAAAAAAAAACCCTAGAATCTCCTTGTTATACCCATGAACCATGGACTATAACCGAGAGTTAACTGGTTAATTCTTCGGTTTTCAATTGTGTCGTTTAATTTTGCATATCATAGAATTTATCGACATAACCAAAGTTCTCTACACATAAAACCTTACACATTTAATTTAAATCCGAAGTTAAATAATTTAAAACCAATCCGATTACCTTTAATTTGGACTAAATCGAAATGACAAAACCATATTCCATAATTATGCATGTACGGTCCATATGAGATACTTAAGATCTTACAATAATTCACTTGGAGCGTATATGTTACCGTAATAACTATGGAATAACCTTAAGAGTGCTCATAAGTATTGTCACTGAAACGGTATTGATAATAGCCTCGTCCATCAACTACACTAATGTAGAACCAAAAGGATTTAGCCAAAATTTAATACAGCCATACCCACAAATGATCACAAATACCAATACAGAAGAATGATATAGACCTAAATATGGATATGCAGCATAGAAATTTCATGTAAAGTGATCGATACATGTATATTTTCAACTGATCCTACTTTATCGAGATCAACATAAAAAACATTCATAGTGGAAACTAAAATTTGAAGTTGGATAGTTCCGAAACATTATATTAAAATGAAAACAACGTACAATGCTACAATAAAAGAGCAAACCAAATAGATACAAAACTACTAATAAACCGTAATTATCATCAAGAGAGACAATACACATACTTTATGCTCTTGAAAGAAGTTGGATATGACACCCTTAGTCAGCGAATCTGCTATCATGGAGTATGTACCTATATGCTGTATTGAAATTATCCCACTTTGTATCCTCTCACGAACAACAAGATACTTGATATCGAAGTGCTTCGACTTCGTAGTACTCTTATTGTTGTTATAGTATCACACCGCAGCACGATTGTCAAAATGAACCAGCAATTTATCAACATTTGCCATGACATGCAGTTTTGTGATAAAATTCCCTAGCTATAAAGCCTGATTAGGCGCTTTAAAACATGCTTTATATTCTGGTTCCATTGTGGATGAAGCAACGAGCTTTTGCTTCGCAACACCAAGAAATAACTCCACCAACGAGAAGGAATACATAGCCTGGATTGGATCGAAGACTATCAAGGCATCCATCATAATCTGAATTTGAATAACCAGTTATCTCGAGCTGATCAGATTGTCTATACACGAGCATATGATATTTTATTTTTTTTAAGATATCACATCACCCATTTTGTTGCTTTCCAATGATTGATCCCCAGGTTGATGAAATATCTTCAAAACATGCCAACGATGCATGCCAAGTCAGGTCAAGAACAAAATCTAGTGTACATCAGACTCCCTACAGTCGAAGCATAAGGAATCTGCCTCATTTCTTGAATTTCGAGTTCAATCTTTCGGCATTGAGTTAGGCTGAATTTATCACCCTTAAAAGTAGGAGTATTCATTGATCTACATCCATTCATTCCAAACCGTTTTGAAACTTTATCAATGTAGCTCTTTTGTGATAAACCCTATATACCCTGAGAGTACTCTCGTTGCATTTTTATATCTAATGCAAAATAGGCCTCACCAAGTTCTTTAATCTGAAATTTATCTGAGAGAAATTTTTTTACTTTCACGCATAAAGCCTACATCATTTGCAGCAATAAAGATGTATCAATACAAAGAATTATGAAAATAAATTTTGTCCCACTGATCTTTTGATATACATAATCACCTATGATATTCACCTCAAAACCATTATGAGATGATTACATGATGAAACTAGTGATACCATTGATGAGACGCTGCTTTAAACAATATATGGATTCTTTAATTTGCAAACTATTTTCTTTGGATCTCCGACCACAAAGTGTTCTTGTTGCACCATATAAGTTATTTCCTTAATGTCTCCATTGAGAAACGATGTTTTTACATCCATCTGATGCGGCTTCATAATGAAATATTAGTACCATCAAGATTCTAAAAGAGCCTTTCGAATAAACATGTGCGAAAATATTCTTAATAATTTATGCTTTCCTTTTGAGTAAATTTTTAGCGACTAGACGTGTATTATACCTTTCCATATTACCTATTGAATCTCGTTTGGTTTTAAAAATCCCTTTGCATCCAACGGATTTCGCACCTTCACGCAACAAGATAAGATCTCAAACGCCATTTTCTTTCATGGACTTTAACTCTTCTTTCATAGCATCAATCCACTTTTTAGAGTTGACACTTTGGAGAGCTTGATAGACGGTAATTGGATTCTCTCTCGTCAACCCAATGCCATCTTCATGTTCTTGGATAAAACCTATATAGTCATTAGAAATAGCACTTCTCCTCTCTTTAGTGGATCTATGTGGCACAATATTTTGATGTAGACTCTTTGAGGTTCATGAACTTGTTCATTATGAACATTTGGACTAACATTTAGAGTTTCTTAATTCATAACTCTAAAAACATTTGGAATATGTATCTTATTGTTCTTAGCTACAACAACTGGAATCGGAATCATCATCTCCTATGAAACAGAAGTTTCATCCTTTTCCTTTAAAAAAATTGAAACTTGTCATTCCTTTTTCTAAGTTCAATATGCTCAAAGAATGAGGCTACTCTCGTCTCAAAGATCATCTTTCTTGTGGGATTATAAAAATTATACCCCTTAGATCTATCCGAGTAACCAACAAAGTAACAACTTACGGTTTTGGAGTCCAACTTTTTTTCATCTTCTCGATATAATCGAGCCACTATTAGACATTCCCATATGTGAAAATGCCTTGAACTAGGACATTTACCTGTCCATAACTCATAGAGTGTTTTTGTTGTTTTGGTTGGTACTCTATTTAGGATATAAGCCAATTTCTTTAATGCTTCACTCCACAAAAATTTTAGGATAGCATCATACTTCTCACCATTTTTTTTTTGTAATGTTCAGTTTCATCTCTCTACAAAACCATTCTTGCTAGGGGTACCCAGAATTATATATTGGGGGATAGTTCCACACTCATTGAGGTATTTGACAAATGGTCTTTGAAGTTATTCACCTAATCTATCATTTTTACTATAGTATTCACCACCATGATCAGATCTGACGACCTTAATACTTTTATTAAGCGGAAGTTCAACATTAGCTTTAAATGCTTTGAAAACATCGAGAACCTTTGACTTCTCATGAATTAGATAAAGGTAACCATATCGACAGTAATCATCAATGAATGATACAAATTAATGTTGACTATTCCAAGAAGCCGTAAAAAACGGTTCGCAAACATCCGTATGTATCAATTCCAACACCTTTGTACGCCGATAAGTACATTTTTCTTGTTTTGTTCTTTTTTCCTTGATACAGTGTACACAATGGTCAAGGTCAGAAAAAAAAATATGTTTCCAAAATTCCATCTGACATTAAACGTTTCATTCTCAATCTTGAGATTTGGCCTAATTGTTTATACCACAAAATAGTGAAATTATCATTTGTCAATTAACGCTTCACACTTGAAAAACTAACATGCGAGATTCAATGATATGAAGTAACAAAATCGAGCATATATAAATTATCCAAAACAGATAAAGAACCAGTTCCAATCATAACTGAATGAAATGAGAGGATATAAACTTAAGGTGTTAGAATGAATAAGAAAATCCCAATTTATCCAATAAAAACTGAAATTATGTTCCGCCTAATAGGCGATATAATAAAAAACACAATCCAAATATAAATTGACCAATTTTTATCTGAAGTCTAAATTGTGCGATAGTTTCTTCTTCTATCCTTTTTCCGTCACCTACATAGATGTATCTTTCACCATCAATCGATTTTCACTAATTGAGGAAATCCTGCATATAAATACTTACATGAGTGATAGCACTTGAATCAACTCATCAAGTATTACTAGGCATTGAAGCTAAATTGACCTTAGAACAAACCAGAGTGAGACTCAAACCTTTATTTTCATTCCAAGCATGATACTTGGTGCAATAAATATTCATACGACCGAGCTTGTGATAGAAGAAACATATCTGACGCTAGCTTGATCAGTAACTTGTTTCTTTGACACATGAGTTGATCCCAAATTAGAGGTTTCATAACCTTTCTTCCTTTTTTCGGTCTTGCCCTTTGAGATGGTAATGACGAAAGTACTTTTGTGTCTTCTCATGCCTAGTCTCTCCCCCTCTTGCACACAGTGGTAAATCCATTTATGCCTTTGACAATTATAGCTTACCCTAAAATGACTGAAGAGATATTAAAATCAAGCAGATAAGGATTTCATTTTACAACTCAAGTTCAAGTGCCTTTAATTTTGAGGCATTGTTAAACACCTTAAAAATGTACTCTCGTATATTCTCATTGCCTTTATACCATAGAGATACTTTCCGTTAGAACCATAATTGTTTCCGCTTTGTCATTTTTGGCAAAGCATTTCTCCAAGTCATCGAGATATTCCTTAGCCAAAGAGACCTCATCGAACACATTGCCCCTAAAAACTGAAAGTATGAAATGCTTGATAATCTTTAAACACATGTGGTTTGAGGTGTTTCCAATGCTCGATTTGTTACAATCTTCAACAGAACTCGAGTCCGAAATGGTGGAACAATCCTTCCTAATCGCAAGGTCAAGACACATCAAAGCAAGAAAAATCAATAAGTGCTCTTTCCACTCCGAAAAATTTGACCCATTCAACATAGAGATGGAACAGAGGTTGGCGAAGATACTTGAAGAAAATTGTATAACTGAAAAATAAAATAAAAGCTTGTGTTAGACCGTCATTCAACAATATCTTAACTGAATGATAATACACTATTAAATTCTCATATTAGGCACATGTGCAACATCAATACCTTAGGCTTTGGACATTTTGACTTGAAATAGGTGGCTTGACACATTAAATGAACAGTCCAAATTAAACATGTGATGTAATGGTTAACCTTTGGACATATCCATCACATTTATATCATACTGAAAATAAGCACTAATTATTAAATGCAACACAAATACGATACTACCAAACCACAATTAACCTTTAAGTGAATTGAAATCGCATATATTATGTTTGTGTAACTTTTTAAATTATTCGAATTAATCAATTTTTTTAAAAGAGTCCACTTTGGTGAGATGTTGAAAAAAACTAATTAAATCTCATATATTAATCAACAAATTATTATTAAACTTTCAATCATATTCGAGTGCATATTATATCCAATATTTCAAAAAATTCAATTGCAATGTGACTTTGGTTGTATTTTAGAATATGATAATCCAAATTCAAATTGTTATTATTAAATAAAAAATTAAAAAAACCCCTCTAATATAAAAAAATATGGGGAATTTAATCGAAATAATGCGCAAGAATACACCGAAAGCGCATCAGTATAATTTGTTTAGAGATTTATGCCAGGAGATAGGTTCAGCGCTCAAAACCGAACTGTCCTAAACACTAAAAAGAATTGTTCATAAATATTATTTATGATTCTATAATTAAGAACTAGTTAGCTGAACTTGCAGTGAAATGCTCTCTAAGGCATTTGGGGTTTCGGGTTCGAAACCTTGGTTACACCTTTGATAGAAAAACTCATGTATGTGCATATTTGTTTTTATCTTTTCGGTAGTAAATTTATCAATCACAAAAAAAAATGATTGCGTAAAAAAAACAAAAACCTACCTTCCAAAAAGGAAAACAAATAATCGAAAAAGATATTTTATTAATTTAAAATTCTTTATTTATATGTAATTAATAATTTAAGATTCTCAAAAGGAAAACGAGTATTTGCATTAATTTTTGCAATCAATGCTCAATATCATGCCAAATTATTTGATTTGATTTCCTTGTTTTCCTTTTTATCATCAAATAATAATAAAACACTTAAAATGTTCATCTTATTTTATAGAGAATAACTAATCTTTATCAAAATAAATTGGGGTAACTTCAAAAATATACTCGTAGGGCTAAAACACTTCAAAAATACCCTTCCCGAAAAAGAAAAAATTTTTAACTTCAAAAGTACCCGTATAAATGTTGATATTCCCAAAATACGCCTGCGACCTTACGACCCAGTTCGACCCAGCGATCCAGTTTGACCCTGCGACCCTTGTCCCTCTCCGACCCTTGTTCCTCTGCGACCCTTGGACCCCTGCGACCCTTGTCCTTCTGCGACCCTTGTTCCTCTGCGACCATTGTCCCTCTGCGACCCTTGTTCCTCTGTGACCCTTGTCCCTCTGCGACCCTTGTTCCTATGCGACCCTTGTCCCTCTGCGACCCTTGTTCCTATGCGACCCTTGTCCCTCTGCGACCCTTGGACCCCTGCGTACAATTATTTATAAATAATATGAATAATTTATTATACTTACTATTGAATCATTGACAAAAAATCGTTAATATATTATTTACAAATCATATGAAGAATTTATTATTTATTATTTACATATACAATTATTTACAAATAATATGAATAATTTATTATTTCGTGTCCATCTGCGAATCTTCTCCCTTTGCGACCCTTGGACCCCTGCGACCCTTGTCCTTCTGCGACCCTTGGACCCCTGCGATACTAATTTATTATTTACAAATTATTTACATATAATATGAATAAAATTTCGAAAATATAACTCAAATCAAAATATGTTGGACCCGTGCGACCTTTCCCACCATTGTGACCCTTCCGACCATTGCGACCCTTCCGACCATTGCGATCCTTCCGACCATTTCGACCCTTTCGACTAGTCTTTTCAATGTCAGA
>CM071862.1:9367856-9378252 GCA_036759665.1 Gynandropsis gynandra
CTGCTGATTCTAGCCATTTTCCTTCTCGCCAACTTCAAATTGTTCCCTCTCAAGTTCGAAATCACTTATTTCTTTCTTGCTATCAACTTTTAAACAGGTTTCACGGCGAAAAACTGTTCGGCTTTCTCGTTTTTGGCAGTTTTTCACGTCGAAAAACTGCCGAACTTCCATTTTTCCACGTTCGAACATTAAAGGCAAATTTGTCTTTTCTTCAGTTTTTATTTTTCGGATTTAATAATTATTTTGGGGAAGGGTATTTTTGAAGTGGTTTAGCCCTATGAGGGTATTTCTGATATTCCGCCAAATAAATTGACCATAAATTTTACACAATTATGATAATATTTCAATTATGTCAAATTCAAATACCATAACTTAAATTGTATAATTTATGGATGCAATTTCATATGATAAATTATAAAATTATATAATTTCCAAAAAATATAACATATATCAAATGATTGTGATTAAAAACATAAATTAATATGCAAAATTATAAGATAGACACCCAATTGCAACAAAATCTAATGGTATTTTATCAATTTTATATAAAAACTTATAATTTTAGTCCATAGCTTTGAGATTTTAGATTGAACCATATAATTTAGAATCCAAAACAAATATAAAAACTTAATTACAAAATATCCGTGATATAAATAGAATATATCAGTTTTGATATCACTTGAAGAATTTGTGTTTTCTCTTAATACAAAGAACACCATTTTTATTGTGTTATCATACCGAGAAACAAAATCAAAAGATCAATAAACTAACATGTATTCATGGTTAGAAGAGACGTCGTGGAGATGATCTGTTGATTCTATGTGTTATGTCAAATGCTACAAATTGATGTAAAGTCTACGGGAGGAGAGCACCTTTGTATTTGTTTGTTTTGTCGCGATTAAGAAAAATAAATATTATCATCATTGAAACAAAAAAACACTAAAATCTCTACACATATAACTTTCCACACATAATTCAATACCAAAATCCAATAATGTAAAACTGAATTCGATCACGTTTAATTGGACTAAATCCAAAAGACAAAACCATATTTAATAGTTATATATGTACTGTCCACATGAGATACAAAAATCTTACATTAGATTCTTATTATTGTCTGTAACTATATTTGTTTCATGGATCTCATACTACACCCTAAGTAAAACTTGACCCAAATTGATATTAGTCGTATTAATCATAGATATTGTATCATCATTTAGGCAGCATTTTAAATTTTTGTTAATGTTAATAATAGAATGTTGTTTAATTACTGAAATATCTCTAAATCTTTTATTTGATAATTGAAATTAACAATCAAAGTATTAAACTTTATAAATCATTTATTTAATAATTAATATTACCAATTAAAGTATTAAACTTTATAACAAAATTTGTATATGGTTCAATTTTATAACGAAAACTATTTACTAAAATGTTTAATTTTACATTAAATATAATATCATAAATTACAGATTCAGCACTAATATTGTATCATAAATATTCAAACAATTCATTAAAATCGTATCATGAATTATAGATTTAGCATCATTTTATAGTTTCTTTATGGATGCAGTGAAAGAGGTGAAGCCAAGTGAAGGAACTGAAGAAACAAAGCCGGAGCAATAAGGTGTTAGTTTTTAGGATTGTTCATGAGCTGAAATTTGAATAAGCTCATGATCTGTCATTTCACTCTTTGAATATAGGCTTTTTGGTGGTTATTGTGTTTGGGGATTTAGGTGAAAATGTTGTTGTAAACTTTTGCAGAGCAACAATGGTGAACTTGATAACCTCTTAGTGGTGATACTTCTCACCTCCTTCTCATATTCATATATATTATTCTTACTACAAAAGGTCATATATCCTAGATCACATGTCTAGGTTACATACTGTCTATTTCTGCATAAAACTAGCCTAAACATAGACTCAAAACCGTTGTGATCATGTTGTAAAACACCAGTAATTTTTCCCTTTCTGTTGCTGGTCATTTTCTTCAGATTGGGCTCTGGGCTTCAGAATTTACTTGGGCTGGGCTGGACAATGGGCTTCTTCACTTCGCTTGGGCTCATCTGCGATCGAGCTTCGTGTGGGCTCATTTCTGGCAGCCCATCAACACCCCATTTCATAATAGGGGTCGAAAGCTTCTCCCAAGAATCACGATTTCCTTCTCCTTCTGCAAACCCTAGGGCGATGCTAGGGTTTGCTCGTCCGCCTCCTGGCCTGGCCAGCCACCGAGGGGAATCGACTCCAACAAACTCCCTCTCGATTCTCCTCGGTTCGATGCCCATCTTCAACCGCAGCTTCACGAATCTCCGCGTGTTCAGCGGCTTGGTCAGCACGTCCGCAAGCTGCTCCTCCCTCGAGCAGTGAAGCAAGGTAATGTGTTGCACCCTCTCGGTTTCTCTTACCACATAAATCTGGATGTCTATGTGTTTCGTCCGTCGATGTTGTACGGGTTCTTCCCGATAGCGATAGCCGATGTATTATCGCAATAGATAGGAACTCCACTGTTAAATGAAAAAACAAAACTCCTCGAACATCCGTCTTAGCCATACCGTGTGGTTGGTGGCAGCACACAGAGCGCCTCTGTCGCGGACTGTGCTATCACCGACTGCTTCTGAGTCTCCCACGAAAAAATAGCACACAGTAGGGTAAAACAAAACCTCGTAGTACTCCTCATATCCTCTTTGCATCCACCCCGATCTGAGTCTAGGTATCCAATTAGCTTAGGATTGTCCACGAATTTGAAATGCAGTCCGTAGTTCACTGTCCCTTTAATATACCTGAAAACACGTTTAACGTCTAACATGTTTCCTTTCGTAGGTTTCGACATATACCTGGAAAGATAGGAGGCAGCGAACATAAGGTCTGGTCGTGTTGCAGCGAGATACAGGGGGCCTCCGATTATACTCCTGTACTAAAACGGGTTAGTAATTTCCTTACTCATCTCCTTGTTCTTCCCGTTAGGCACTAGGGGTACTAACACTATTCAAGTGTTGCATCCCGAACTTACTCAGTAACTGTGTGGCATACTTAGTCTGATGTAGGAACACTCCATCTTGCGTGTAGTTTATCTCAAATCCTAGGAAGTATTTCAACCTCCCTAGATTGCTCATGTCGAATGTTTGGCACAGCTAGGTCTTGAATTTTTCTATCCACTCATCACTGCTTCCTGTCACGATTATATCATCCATATAGATGCATATAATTAAGACATCATCTACTGACCTTTGGGTGTATGTGGCTGCATCGCAGTGGCTTCGTGTGCACCCTTCAGTCAGAAACAACTCATCGATTTTGTTATATCATGCTCTCGGTGCTTGCTTCAAACCATAAAGCGCCTTTTTCAGTTTATATACCTTGTCTTCTGCACCTTTAACTTTGTATCCTTGAGGTTTTTCTATGAACACCTCTTCTGTGATTTCTCCGTTTAAAATCCTGACTTTACATCGATTTGATGCAATGTCCATCTCATTTGTGCAGCCAGGGCAATCAAGGCTCGGATGGTGTCATGCCTCGACACTAAAACGAAGGTCTCTCCATAGTCGATCCCAAAGGTTTGTGTAAACCCTCGAGCTACCAATCGTGCTTTAAGTCTCTGAATTTTACCATTCTCATCTGATTTTACCTCATATAGCCATTTGACAGTGATTAGCTTCTTGTTTTCAGGTCTGTCCACCAGAATCCAAGTATCATTTTTCTGAATCATCTCAATCTCCTCATCCATGGCTCTCCTCCAGCCTGGATCCAGCATCGCTTCCTGAAAGGAACTTGGTTCCTCCACAGCCAGGTAACACGCTTCATAATTGCGCCCTTCTTCGACTTCCGCTGGTTTAGCATCTTCATATATGTTTCTCAACCGTCTCGTTTTATGTAGGAGCCATGAGGATGAAAATGAGGATCCACTAGACTATCCGCTACTCAGCTGGAATGGCACCGACGAAATATCAGATAAGTTCCTCTCTCCCTCTGCACTTGTATTTCGCGAAACTGTATTTGTGACAACAGGTTGTGTAGGTCTTGAATTTCCGATAAATGTTGGGATAGGTCTAACTGCTTGCGATTCAGTCTTCGTAGACCACTCCTAGCATTTATCTTCTTCGAATATCACATCTCTTGCAACTTCTACTTTTCCCGTCTGAATATTATAAATGCGATACCCCTTGCTTAGGCTGTTGTAACCTACGAAAATACCAGTTTCTGACTTCTGATCCAGCTTTCTTCTGTGTTGTGCAGGTACGTGAACATGGCACAAACAACCGAAGACCTTGAGGTGGTCTATTGAGGGCTGATGTCCACTCCACACTTCAAGTGGGGTGTGACCATCCAGCGCCTTGGTAGGCAATCTGTTTTGAAGATACACGGCTGTAAAAACCCCTTCAGCCCAGAATTTGTGAGGTAAGTCCTTCTCGGCCAGCATACTTCTTGCCATGTTAAGTAGTGACCGGATTCCTCCTCTCGGCAACTCTGTTTTGCTGGGGGAGTAAGCCACTGTTAGCTCACGTAGAGTACCCTTAGAACTTAGATAACTGTCAAAGTCCTTAGAGTTGAACTCCCCTCCACGGTTTGTCCTCAACTTCTTTACTTTCTTCCCCGTTTGCATCTCAACTTGAACCACAATCTTCTTATAAACACTTAAGCAATCGGATTTCAATCTCAAAAAATATACCCACACCATGTGAGAATATCCATCTGTAAAAGTCAGCAAGAATAAACTCCCATCCAGCGATGGGGTTTGCATAGGGCCGCACAAATCCGAGTGTATTAGGTCTAGGATACCTGAAACTTTGTAGTCTATCTGCTTAGGAAATTCTTCTCTGGTTTGCTTGCCTTTCAAGCAAGCCTCACAAGTCTCCTTCTCCACTTTAAATTTTGGTAATCCTCTAATCATGCTTTTCTTTTGCAGCTCCTGTAGACTGTGAAGACCAGTTTGACCCAGCCTGCGATGCCACAATTCAGATACGTACCCCTCTTCCCTTGCTGCCTTTGCATGATCCGTAATGATTTTACAACGTAAGGGATAGGCCTTTTAATCATAGGAACCTCAGCAACCAAAATGTCCCGTTTATCCTTAATCTTGTAGCTTCCCTCCGTGAATAGCACTTGGTACCCATTACGCACCTTTTGGAGTAAACTTAGTAAATTTTTGTCCAACCGCGGAACTAGGAACACATCTTGAATCAACTTCCTTCCCTTCTTAGTTTCCACTAGGATGTCTAATTTCCCTGTGGTTGTGAGTGCTTCGCCATTTTCCCACAATAATAGGAACTCTAAAGTTCCTATCCAAAGTGGTGAAAAACTCCTCCACCCTCGTCATATGGTTTGTAGCCCCGCTGTCCACCAACAAAACTTCTCGATCAAACCCCTCGGCTGCAATATAGGCAGCCGTGAACAAACAGTTGTCCTACTCATCATCTTCATGATTTACGTGGGCTTGATTTGAGTTAGGTTTCTTGAACCTACAGTCTCGTGAGAAGTGGCTTGCCTTCCCACAAGTATAACACTCCTTTTTTGTCTTAGGAGGTCTAGTTGTGTATGATCTATCCCCCTTGTTCTTGAAATAACATTGCGACTCATGGTGGTTATCCTTCTTACAATGACCACACCATTTTTTCCCTTTCTACTTGTTATCTCCTTTAGAATATGGTTTTCGGCTTTGCTGGACAATTTTAAGCCCTTGAACTTTTTGTTAAACGCTCCCTCTATTCTGCTGCCATGTCTATCATCGAGTCTCACCTCTTGAGACTGTAGTGAAATAACTAGCTACCCCACCGTTAGGGTAGTTAGATCCTTAGTTTGCTCGATCACTCTCACATAGGGATCGAACCTCTCTTGCAGTGAACAAAGTATTTTAGACACTAGGGTATCCTCCCTAATATCATCTCCATATGTTTTCATCTCATTCCCAAGCACCGTCACCTTGTTTGCGAATTCCTTGATACTCTCTTTGTCACCTTGACATAGGGTATAGTAGGTTGCCTTAAGTCGTTGTAACTTGATCATAGTTGTCTTAGGATCCCCTTGGAACCTCTCTTTCAGGAAATCCCATGCATCTTTGGAGTTCTCACATGTAGATAGGTGAGCTCCAAATATCTCCTCAGTGACAGCAGTGTATAACAATTGCAATGTTGTCTGGTCTTTGGCTTCTAACTCCTCACATACCATTAGAGCCTTTTGATGTTCTTCGGGGGTTGTAGTAGCCCCCATGAGTGATGTGTCCAGTAGGCCTTTAGTCACGACCTTCTGCAACTATTTCGATCGTAGGGTTGCCTTCATCTTGATAACCCATATACTGTAGCCTTTGCCGTCAAATACTGGAACCTGGGTTACTGGTTGCATCATATTCTTTGATGTATTTTGTGTTGGGTTATTGTGTTGTCTCGTGCGATCTGTAGTGGTGATTTGTGCTTAGTTCTTGTTGCTTGTGTTGTGTGCTCCCTTGAATCTTGACAGCTCTGATACCATTTGTGCTTAGTTCTTGTTGCCAAGCAAAGGAACTGAAGAGACAAAGCTAGAGCAATACGGTGTTAGTTGTTAGGATTGTTCATGAGCTGAAATTTGAATAAGCTCATGATCTCTTATCTCTCTTGTTCATAGTGCAAACTGAAATTAAAACACTCTCTGAATTTAGGCGTTTTGGTGGTTATTGTGTTTGGGGATTTAGGTGAAAATGTTGCTGTAAACTTTTGCAGATCAACAATGGTGAACTTGATAACTTCTTCGTGGTGATACTCCTCACCTCCTTCTCATATTCATATATATTAATCTTAGTACGAAAGGTCATATATCCTAGATCAAATGTCTAGGTTACATAATGTCTATTTCTGCATAAAACTAGCCTAAACATAGACTCAAAACCGTTGTGATCATGTTGTAAAACACCAGTAATTTTTCCCTTTCTGTTGCTGGTCATTTTCTTCAGATTGGGCTCTGGGCTTCAGAATTTACTTGGGTTGGGCTGGACAATGGGCTTCTTCACTTCGCTTGGGCTCATCTGCCACCGGGCTTCGTGTGGGCTCAATTCTGGCGAGCCATCAACACCCCATTTCAGAATAGGGGTCGAAAGCTTCTCCCCAGAATCACGACTTCCTTCTCCTTCTACAAACCCTAGGGTGATGCTAGGGTTTGCTCGTCTGCCTCCTTGCCCGGCTAGCTACCGAGGGGAATCGACTCCAACATACGGAAGAGGTAGGTGCAAGTACGGTTGTTGTCACCAGCGAATCTACAGCTGCATCTACTATTTTTGTTTCTTCAACGATTAGAAAACCAATATCATGGAGTAACAACAACGTGACGACCGAGGAAGATGTAGGTATGTATGTTGTGGTAGTTACACTCATGGTCAGTGCGGTGCATGGTGCAGCCGCAACCAAGCCATGGAGCCTGATGTGGTGCAGCGGCAGTAGTGTGGCTGCAGGTATGAATTGTAGGGTTGTAGGATTAGTCAACGAAAGTATTTTTAACCTAAGTAGAGATCTAGTATGTATTCATGATTTCGGTTTCTGTTGGTATTTTCATAAAAAAAAACAAAATCAACCAATAATTTGAATTACTGACTTTTAGTAATAGGATGATGCAAAATGTAGCAACAATAGTGTGTTGCCTTTACAAGTAACTCACACCAAGGTCAGTTCCACCATTGAAACTTTGATCATCGTGAAAATCAAAGAGTAATCGTCTTTCTATTTTGCGCCTCTATATTCTAACGTTGTTGAATCTTTTGTGATTATAACTTGTTTTGTGATGAGTGGATAGTTAAGAAAATTTATATGTCTTAATCTTAAGAATCGATTTGCAATGAAGTAACTTTTAATTAATCACTTTTAGATCCTTGTATTTTTCGTTAATTGCACGTATGAATAAAATTTTTACAACAATTTCCCACTTGTCCCAAGTGCCAATTTCCTGGTAATACATGTACTTATTTCTATATGAATCCACCATGCATATCATATATGCAACTATCAGAGACATGCTCATTCCTAATGGACCGATTCCATTCATCATATATAACTTTTATACTAGTGGAAAGAAATAATTGATTGTCACGTTGATTGTACAAAAATCATTAGTGAATATTGAAACACTCGTAAATGTGTGAACTCATGGTTCAATACTAGACTAGTAGGCGACTAGCCCTATTAATTGTCTAATTGAGGTTGGCATCTAAAAATACTCCTAAACGACGAGATAGTGTGAATAAATATCATTTATTTCACCAAACAGCTATAAAAGGGAATTCAGAATTTTCCCTTCATCTTTTCATCTCCAACTAATCCTAGGGTATGGTTTGCCTGTCAAACCCCAACGGATTACCAACTATGTTTCGTCTCTATTGTAACCGAATTTCGAATGAACTCTAGAAAAATCCTTTCCTCTTATCATTCTAATGCTTTGGCCAAATATTTTAACGGTCGTTACGATCTATGACAACATAGAGCTCAAAATTTCACCGAGAGTTGACGAATTCCATATTGGTCAAGCATCAATTGCATAAATAAATGATCATTCCCAGTGTCCTTTCACTTGTTGAACTCAGGTCCAAGAAAAATATGATATTCAGATTCTTTCGGAGAATCTTCTAATGACAAATACATGGTAAATGAACCATTAGGAAATCTCCCTTTAGATTAGTTTAATGATCACATTTACATGTGCATCATTCATATATGTGACTTAGTAAAAGATATCTACTAACTTCTATCCAATAGAAATCGTCTCATGTATGTTGGTCTATACGGATAACCAATGTTCTCTTGGTTATCCTACGGTCAAGAACTTCTTTTGATCTATACAAGATAAAAACTCGTTTCTCGTTATCATGATCTCTATCATGATAACAAGTTTCCAATATAGACCATGAACAACCGCATATCTTATATGCATTTCATGAATAAATATATCATATATATACAACATGCATCATCATTACAACTATATAAAATACAATATAATTGAAAACAAATGTTAACATATAACATGTATGTACTATAGTCCTAAATGATGTCAACTCATTGGCCCACGCTAGAACTAATTTCAATACGTCACATCTCTCAATCTAACTCTTAACTTGCCCCCATCAAATTTCCTGATCGGAGCACCTTTGTGAGTGAATCGACTACGTTTTCTTTTCCATCCACCTTAAAAATCCAAACGTCTCCACACTTTGTGATCTCTCGAACAAGATGGTACTTCCGCATAACATTCTTTGATCTTTGGTGAGATCTTAAATTGAGCTATCGCTCTAGTATTATCACGTAATAGTGAAACGAAATCTTTAATGGAAGGAACCAATTTGAGTTCAGTTATGAACTTCTTCATCAAGACTGCTTCCTTCGTCGCTAGCTATGTTGTATTGTACTTCCATAACCGAGTCAGATATCGTAGCCTGCTTGTAACTTTTCCAACTGTTCGTTCCACAATCAACACAAAAAAATAGCCTAATGTGGATTTACTATCATCCTTGTTTGATACAAAACTCGCATTGGTGAACCGTTCTAGCTCTAAACTAGAATCTCCATAGATAAGAAATTTTCCTTTAGTCTTTCTCAAGTACTTAAGGATGGTTTTAACCAACATCCAATATTCCTCAGTAGGATCTGCCAGATACCGACTTGATACACTTAGCGCGACGGTTACATCAGAGTGTGTAAAAATCATGGTGTACTTTTCAGATTCCATGTCTTACCACCATTGATACACGCTCGGGTTAAGCGGCTCGGGACGTGTATTCGATGAACCGAAATCCTCGTTTGTCAAGCGAGATTTCCTTGAGTTGGATGGAATGATCGACACCACAAGAGGGGCGAAAGCCTCTTGATACAGTCTAAACGCACTTCAAAGGTTCCCGGAACGAAATGAAGGCAAAGACGTTTCCCGGAAACGTTCTTAGAATAAAAGTCAAATTCTCTCAAACTTTATTCACTCCAAAATCCAAAACTAATTACAAAAGAAGGTTGAGACTGCTTTTATAGGCAACTCTCAAGCCTTAGAAAAAGCCAAAATACATCAAATCATTGCCCTAAGGCCCCTATTGGCCGAAAATAGTCTGAAAAATGGGAAAAGTGGGCCAAAAACTTGCTGGAGTGGACAAATGACGTCATCAGACCGTTGGGGCGCGGGCTGACGTCATGTTACCGTTTGGGGGCGCGGGCTGACGTCATGTTACTGTTAGAACGCGCTGGATCGTCCCGTGACGTCATGTGACCGTTGCGACCCATGGAAGTGACGTCATCAGGTCGCCTGGGCCATTTGGGCGTCCTAGGCGCTCGGGCTAATGGAGAAGATGGTCGCGACCCGGCCAACGGCCTCAGACGAGTGGTCTTCTCGGACGAGAGCCTCCCATGCGTACTTCACAATCTCGGCCGCCTTGGTCCTTAAGCTCCGAGCTCGGCCCCTT
>CM071862.1:9380144-9404571 GCA_036759665.1 Gynandropsis gynandra
GGGTTTGACCTGTTACCTTCCCCTTTGGCACCCCTCGACGTTTCGGGTGCTTTGCCCTTGGAACGTTCATCTCCCCTTGGTCTTTCCGGCAACCTTGGGCGTTGTTCCCTTGGCCTCATGGGTTGCATTCTCCCGTGGCTTGTGATTTGCTTCTGATGGATCTGTTGCTCTATCTGAATGGACAAGTGTAGGATGTCCTGCAAGTCGTGGTAGTATTGCCTCTCTACCTTCCTTGCTATCCTTTCGTTTAGCCCGTCCAGGAATTGAGCCATTATCGTCTCCTCATCTTCGTCTAACTCCAGCCTGTTCCGAAGATGCTCAAATTCGTCGAAGTATTCTTCGACCGTTTTGCCTCCTTGGGTTAGCTTCCTATACTTCCGTTGAAGCTCCCGGTGGAAGTGAGGAGGCACATATCTCTTCCGCATGAGGGCCTTCATTTCCCCCCATATGGCTCCTCATCCGAAGATTCGTCTTCACGGATGATGGGCCGTAGCCTCCTGGGTTGCTCCTCTTCCGAAGCCTCATCATCCCGGATGATGGGTCGACGCCTCGCTCGTCTCGACAACTCTTATTCATTATCTTCCGAGTCATTCCGACGTTCACGTCGTCTTTGTTGAGGAGCTGGGCGATCATCTCGATCCGCACGGTTCTCACGAACCACTGCAGCTTCCGGTATTTGTTGCCTTCTTTCACTCTCAAGGCGATTCATCCTTGTCTCAATTCTTTGGAGCATTTGCATAATCGCATCAAGTTGGTTGTTTTGAGCTGAGTTTTCACCTCTTTCGGCCATCCTTTATCAAAGAAGAATGATTAGTTTAAAACGAATTTAAAGGGATGGAAGCGTGCCTTTGGTCCTTGAACCGGGCTCCGATACCAAAAACTGATACACGCTCGGGTTTAAGCGGCTCGGGACGTGTATTCGGTGAACCGAAATCCTCGTTTGTCAAGCGAGATTTCCTTGAGGTTGATGGAATGATTGATACCACAAGAGGGGCGGAAGCCTCTTGATACAGTCTAAACGCACTTCAAAGGTTCCCGGAACGAATTGAAGGCAAAGACGTTTCCCGGAAACGTTCTTAGAATAAAAGTCAAATTCTCTCAAACATTATTCACTCCAAAATCCAAACTAATTACAAAAGAAGGTTGAGACTGCTTTTATAGGCAACTCTCAAGCCTTAGAAAAAGCCAAAATACATCAAATCATTGCCCTAAGGCCCCTATTGGCCGAAAATAGACTGAAAAATGGGAAAATTGGGCCAAAAACTTGCTGGAGTGGACAAATGACGTCATCAGACCGTTGGGGCGCGGGCTGACGTCATGTTACCGTTTGGGGGCGCGGGCTGACGTCATGTTACTGTTAGAACGCGCTGGATCGTCCCGTGACGTCATGTGACCGTTGCGACCCATGGAAGTGACGTCATCAGGTCGCCTGGGCCATTTGGGCGTCCTAGGCGCTCGGGCTAATGGAGAAGATGGTCGCGACCCGGCCAACGGCCTCAGACGAGTGGTCTTCTCGGACGAGAGCCTCCCATGCGTCCTTCACAATCTCGGCCGCCTTGGTCCTTAAGCTCCGAGCTCGGCCCCTCGTGATCAGACCGCGAGAGGACTCCACTTCTTCGGTGCCTTGGGTCGCCTCCTCGCTTGCATGTCCGGTCCTCGGGTCGTGTCCGATGTCCTCATCAACCATAGTCCATGGCCTACCACCACATTTAAGAGTCAGCACTCTACGTCGCTTCTTCAAAATTCAAAGGGTCATCTTTAACATGTTTCCCCCATTCTTATGCACCACTAGGTTCAACCTATCGAGCACATGGCGAGAATGTGTAGACCTTATGAGCGGAGCTTGTACTTAAGGTACGATCTGATCTTGATTTTTTTTGAACATTTTCTTAAATGGGTTTCATAACTGGTTTGATCAGTTCAACATTTGAAGACAGAATATTACTCTTCAATTTCAACACATCCATAAACGAATGTTCACAAAGCATCTAATGTTCCTGAGCCTGTGATTCCTTGGATTCTTGAATCTCATCAAGAATTTTTGCATCTTTGTGATTTTCTTCATTAATGAATTTCCTTTCTAAAATGGTCGTGCCTCGAACAACTAAAATTTTGTAATAAGAGGGGTGATAAAAATAATATCTCATCGTTTCCATGGGATATCCGATAAAATGACACTTTTTCGGATTTAGTCTTAAGCTTATCCAACTGTAATCTCTTGACAAGTTTTGGATAACCTTATACTCTTATGTGTTTCATGTCTGGCTTAGATTTTTTCCATATCTTATATGGAATCTTAAAACAGCTTTTGTGGAGCTTTATTCAATAAATAGATTGTTGCTTCCAAAGTGCACAAGCTGATCACAAAGATCAGTGAACCCCACCATGGATCGTACCGTATCTATTAAAGTATGATTTCACCATTCGGAAATACCGTTATGCTGCGGTGTTCCACGAGAAGTCCACTGTGACAAAATCTCATCTTGTCGTAGATAAATCAATGAATTTGTGTGTTAGGTATTCCTCTCCATGGTCAGATCTGAACGTATTGATGAACTTTTCTATTTGTTTCTCCACTTCACTCAGGAATATTTTTGAAAATTACAAAATACTCTGATTTGTGTTTTATAACATACAAAAACTCGTACTGTGATATAACGTCAATGAATGTGATAAAGTAGGAATACCATCCTCTGGCCAAAACCCTCACTGACCACATACATCAATATGTACGAGTTCTAATAGTTATGTGGCTCATTCTCCTTTTCCCATAAAAGAAGATTTGGTCATTTTGCCCCGGATATAGGATTCACAAGTTGCGTATGATTTGTTAACATACTGCCTAAGGTATCCATCTCGATGCAATGATTTTATCCATTTTTTCCTTATAAGAGAAGAATTGATATGCTTTGTGAGGTTGTTTTTTCTTTCAAGGATGAAGCTGTGCTACTGTTCCAATGGAGAGAATCAGGCGACTGTTTCATTGGAGAGATCGAGGCCTTATTGAAGACTGTCTTGAGGCCTCACATGACTTTGAAGAATACTAGGCCATTCCATTGGAGAGAATTGGTGCTTTGATGGAGTGAAGATATTTTTTCTATTCTTTTAGTTTAATAAACATTGATATAGACATATTTTATACGCTACTATAATAACAAAAAAAAGTATGGATCTTTATCTAGACATGGTGTTCTGATACGTTGTAATGTTGTTATGATTAAGACATTAGTCAGATATATATACAAATATATTATTGAACCATCCTAAAACTTTTAGTTATCTTTTTAATTTAGTTAGATTTAAATCTATTTTATATGATAATAAAATATGATTCATCGTGAAGAAAAGAAAGTTAGACAGTAGATTGACAAAGCATTTGGTTGAGTTCTCACAGTTCCAATGAACTTCTAATTTAATTAAAACAGTTTTTCAAGTATACATGAATACATATTTAAACTTTCCATAAGATTCTATTCGTCTTGAACTTAAATTTCATGCCCCAAATGCCAAACACCCTCGTATGTGACCGCCTAAAGTTATTCTTATAATAGTCTTAGGTTCTAAAATGAATCTGTAACTCACTCACCCACAAATCCTAAACAAGTCATCTAAGATTTGTGTAATAAACACTCCATAAGTTATTTGAAACAATCATGTTTCTCCGTTTAAACTCGCACTTCTCTCTTGAATATTTTCGCTCAATATTTTTTTATGGAGAAGATAATTTTCGACCATGTTATCAGCCCTCTTTATACAGGCTTCTTGATCTGTTTGTTGAGAGATACTATCGATATTTATAGCTTCCTTGATATTCTCCATGATATTCTCCAATTAGTTAGTCTTTGACTTGTTCAAATTTGACCTATTCAACATAAGACTAAATCAAAAAACTTAAGATCAAAATAATACATTAAAAATATCCCTTTTTGTTCTTATAGTTATGCAAACACTCATCCATATTTATCAAGGATTAAAATCATCAAGCAACAACTATCACAGTTACTTGATTTAACTTCAATTCTCCACGTCCTCAGATATGCATGCACCAATAATAACTACACATCCATTAGTACCTTCTATCCCTATTTTTGTGAGTATAAGAGCAAAACCTATAAGACTTATAGAAAAATTAAAATAAATCGAAATTAGAAAAGGAAGATCGGGAAAACCACACTGCTTGTAGTCCTTATCAGCAACTTGACTTCAAACTTTGTTGTTACATAGAAATCATTTCATTGATTTTGTTCTCAAGATTTTGTCGTTGCCTTGGCTAGCGATGACCTTGTCGTTATTTTTCTCATCTTGTAGAAGATTGAGTTTTTATCTTCAAAACAATTGGGTTAGAGTTTCGTTCATACAAAGAATTTTAACATTCATATAGAAACATTCAAACAAACAAATGATAACCAATTCGTGCAGTATCGAACTTAATTCTCCTTTTAAACCCATCACATTTTAATTTTCTTTATTTAAAATTCAAAAAAGACACTTCCCGAAATGTGACACTTCACACCAATTTAGTTGACATTTACCGCAGAACACTTCCACAAGCATTCCATTTCCTTTTTTCTTTTCTTTTCAAAATTTGAAAACCAAGCAAATTTATACCCAATTAAAAATAAATAGTTAGCACAAATATACTTAATTCATCTACCAGGTACACCTAAAGAATATTGAAATAAAATTTTGTACTTGATTTAGAACAAACACTCTGGACTTCTTGATCGTTTGAAATTGACAAATTACCCTACCACTTAGACTTAGGCTTCCTTGTAGGTATACTCTTTTGAATAAATCATAGCATATTATGTATATTTTGTTCTTCTGTTTTTTTATTTCATCAATTGTTTTGTGTTTATTCTTGCATATGTATGTGTGATATCTTTTTTCTGTTTTATATTTTAAAAACTAACATTTTGCCTCTAAGACGTCAAAGTTGGATATCCGCCTCAGCACTTAGACCCAAGCCAATCCATTGCACTCTTATCAACCATTGTATATTTCAAGTACATCATTGATACCGGAGTGTAGGATTATTGCTCCAATAAATATTGACTAAAAACTTTTTCCAATGTACCACGTGCACCTCAATATCAGCGTAAGTATACTTCTACTAACAATTTCTCAAATAATAAGTATATTTTTCACCCTATTTATTTAAAAAAAATCAAAGCTCACAAACACCAAGGAATTTTTTTATTCGTTTTTACGGCTTGAAGAGGGATAGTTTTGGTTTGGCTTGATATCTTGCATAAATTCCTACACTTGTTGCTAGATCAGGTCTACTCGTTGTTAAGTAAAGTATACTTCCTACCATACTTTAGTACACCTTTTCTTCTACACCCTCTCCTTTGGAGTCCTTTTTCAATTTGGTAGTAGTAGACATCGGCGTGTGAGCAGTTTTTCTATTGTCCATTTCAAATTTCTTCAGTAAATCACGAACATACTTACTTAGCGATATGAAAATTCCTTCATCCAACTGTTTCACCTACAAAGCATGAAAGAACATAAATTCCCCAAACATACACATCAATTTCATTTGTCATTGTTTGCACAAACCAATCAACTTTATTTTGAAATGTTGAACCGAAGACAATGTCATCAACATAGATTTTGACAATGACTAAGTGATTTTAAGATTATGAAAAAATAAAGTTTGACCAACTCCCCCTTGTATGTATCCTTTTGTTGATGAGAAACATGGCTAGCTATCATACCACGCCATTGGCGTTTGTTTCAATCCATATAGCACCTTCTTAAGTCAATACACATGATCTGAATATTTCTGAACCTCAAAACCATGAGGTTGTTCAATGTATACTCCTCTTGAATGATTCCATTCAGAAATACGCTCTCCACATCCATTTGATATAACATGAATCCAAGTAGCAACCGCATGGATTCTAGGGTTGCAACTGGTGTGAAGATTTCATCAAAGTCTGTTCCTTCAACTTGTGTGTATTCCTGAGCTACAAGTTATTCTTTGTTTCTAGTAATGTGTCAATCTTGGTTAGTTTTGTTTTAAAGATCCATTTGTTTCTGATTACATTTGTTTTAGTATATCTAGAAACTAGACACCAAACATAATTACGTTAGAATTGTTTTAATTCTTCATGCATAGCCTTAATCCATAACTCATCATTCAATGCCTCTTTAAAATTTTTTAGTTCATGTTGAGATCTCACCAAGCCATTGTAGTTGATACATTGTTTGTTTTGAATCCTTATCGTCTCATGAACATTTCTAGTGACATCTGCTATGGAATGATTTTTGTGTACATGAACTGAATAATTTCATCCTTCTAACCCAACATCACTTGTCGAGCTCTCTCTAGTAGGTTCTACTTCAAGGTTGTCAATTTGTTCCTCAGGCGGAACTTTAGGCTTCGATAGGTATGTTAGACATCTATGTTTGTATCGAGGTACAAAGTATTTTTGTAACAACAAATGTTTCTGGAATTTTGATCTTCATCAGATACAACGTTAGTAGACTCAATAATAGTTTTAGTACGAAAGTTACATATACGAAAAGATACTGAATTTGTACCATAACTCAGAAACATTCCCTTATCACTCTTTGAATCAAACTTATCAAGATACTCACGATCATTGAGTATGTAATACTTACATCCAACATGGAAATAATTAATGTTCGGTGTCTTTCCTTTTCATATTTTGTAAGGTATTTTTCAGTACATGTTCGGGCATAAACTATGTTTATGATATGACAAGCAATGTTTATGGCTTCTAATAATACGTAATCCGTCGTAGTATTTTCATCAATCTAGGTCTATTTGAATTAAGATTCTTAGACTTTATCGACTTATTGAGTGTATTTGAGGACTTCTTCTATCACTCCGTGTGTTGTGTAGGAAACGAAGACATGTGAAGCAACCACGAGTGATTACGACAAATCCACAGGAAAACGTGACAAAGTAACTAAAGTGTGAATACAAGCACGGCGGGGCTTCATTCAATGCACAACCGGGAGGAATCCACAAAGTTGCACGATCAGGCATCACCTTGTGCACGATCGGAATGAAGAGGTAAACTTGTGCACGGCCGAGCAACAATCAAGGCACAACGAGTTTACGAATTATGCAGTATGACCGAGCATCCTTTGCTGCATGGTCGGGTTAAGAAGGCCACAGGCATGGACAGGCACCATCACTTGCACGATCAGGCTGGAGAGGCAAGCACAGACGCACGATCGAGCTTCAACACCTGCACGATCGGGCCATTTGTGCAAAATCACCCCCGTAACTGATGCACCGCCCGAGCTTGCTCCATGCTCGATCGGGCGCCTCATGGAGAATGCATGTATGGTCGGGCATTTACATGTGCACGATTGAGCTTGCATGCCAACAACCAAGCGACATACACAGACACCATTTGAACAAGCGTGAGTTTTTAAAATCAAATGAGAAAAGAGAACAAAGGAACGGACTAGACGAGGAGACAGAGGAGAGAACACGGCTGAAGTGAAGATTTTGGGAAACTGAAGGATTTCTCGGAGGCCACGCTCGGAGAAATAGGGAAGATGAATACTTACTTTGTTTGTGTTTGTTTCCTTATGAAAATTTTGAGTAGTTGTCTTTACCATGGGTTAGGGATGTCATTGTAATGGATTGTTTGGTTCTTTAATGCTTGATTTCGGTTTTGTTCAATCGTATGGTTTGATATGTTGTATTTGTGCATAATACGTTTTGTTGATCACATGTTTGAATGAGACTAGATCGTTCGAGTGAGATTAGACATGTTTGTATGATATTAGAGATTCGTCTCGGCATCGAGAGAGTCAAACTTGAGTCTCGATTAACCTTCGAATTAATTAGATTAATGAGAATCTAGTGATCGGTTAATCTATTTAGGAACGGTAGAACTCCCATTCTACTTCATGCATTTAGGATATAAGTTTACTGCATCGAGGGGTGAGTACGTTTATATCCTAGATAGTGGATTTAGGCATTGAGAGAGTCACTTCCGTCAATAGAGGTCGAGTTCCCATTGTTTCTGATAGTAGAGGTTAGAGTTTCTTATCATTCTTCATGCATCTAGACGTTCCGTACAGCATCAAGAGATGAGTCACGTTCATTCCCTAGGTAAAGGGATTTAGACATCGAGAGATTCATTTCCGATAGTTGAGGTAGAATTCCCCACTCGTTCTTCATGCATCTAGATGTTCCGCGCTGCATCGAGAGATGAGTGACGTTGATTCCCTAGGTAGTCGACTTATATTTTAGTTCCCCATTGGTTGATATAACCGATTTTATGTTCCGTAAAAACATCCATTGCATGTCCAAGCATTCTCGAAACCCGTGGTACTCTATCTTGTTGAGTCTAGCTTCGTCATTATTTTATTATCTTTACTTTCTAGTCTAATAACCACCTATTGATCGATCTTCTTCTCGTGAATTCTTAGTTCTAACGCTGCACTGAGTCCCCAGAGTTCGACCCTGGTACTACATGTACCATATACTTGTGTTAAAGTGGTTTAGGAAATTAAAATGTCTAGTTTCCAACCATCAGCTTCTGCCCAGGATTGAGGTGCAACTTCCTTACCGTGTAGCATTGCCCTAGCCATTCCCTATAAAGTTTGATTTTTTCTTTTCACAACTCAATTTTGTTATGGGGTTTTCGAAGCACAATATTCATGTCAAATACCAAGTTTGTTACACATTTGTCATATAATTCCCATGACTCGATGACATCCATCTCTTTGACATCCTTCTCTTTCAGAATATTAATGTTGAGTTGACTCATTTTAACACATTTGTCATATAATTCCCATGGTCAGCTCATCATCACTTTCTTCATTTGATTGTTCATCATCACTTACAATAACATCGATTAATGTTACACAGATCTTTACTTTCTTCCTCTAATTCTGTTGAATTATCTTGAGTGAGAAAAGACTTGTTTGTCTTTTTCAAATCATGACACTCGTTCTTTGTGTGCATGAAACCTTTACAATTGAAGCATTTGATAGCATTCAAAGTTTTCAAGGTATTTTCCGTTTTTAACACTTGGACAATCACTCTTTATGTGATCTTATACATTACACTCATGGCATTGCACTTTTGATTTTCCTTCTTTCTCTGGGTATTCCTTGTGTGTCTTGGGGTATCCTCATGGTCTTTTTTAAGAATTTTGTTAAATTATTTGCTAGTTCATCGATCTCCATTGTGTTTTTTACTGATTTAAGTGCTAATCATTGAGAAAATTATTTGCTAGTTGAACCTTGTTCCAGCTGTAACTCCATTTCATAGGCTAGCAATATTCCTAGATCTCTTTGAAACTCGTTGTATCAGTGTTAAGTGACATGTTTGAGAACTTCTTAGGTAAACATGTGTCTCGTTGGCCAAAGCATCCAATCTCCCATTAAACTCTTTCACGTTTCATCCTCTCATATTTCAATTTTTTCAAATTGATGTTAGAGCATATTCAACCTTGTTCTCTTCACTCTTGGAGTCCTTTCATTGATTGTTTCAAGGAGGTCCCAAGCATATTTTGCAGATTCACACCCTTGTGTTCGTCTGAATTTTTCCATGTCCACAGAAGTGAAAATTTCAGCTAATGTCTTTGCATTATATGTTGACAATCTCTTCTCACCTGGCGTCCATTGATCGAGCGGTTTCTGCTTTTTGTTTCCTTTGTTATTGATCACCATTAGAAGATTTCATCCATACTTCACGGTCCCCTATGCATCTTCATCTATGCCACGAATTTTGGCTCTCATCTTAACCTTCCAATAAGTCTCGTGAACCTTTCATCTCTCTCCTAACCAGATCACGAACAGATATACAAGACTAACTTCTTTGATTCGTTTTCGGCTCTAATACCAATTGAAAAACTAGAGAGTAGATTGACAAAGCATTTCATGGAGTTCTCACAACTCTAAAGGACTTCCTATTTAATTGAAACGGTTTTCCAGATATACCTGAATACAGACTGAGACTCTTCCTGAGATTCTATTCGTCTTGAACTTAAATTACAAACCACAAACGCCACACACCTTGTATGTGACCGCCTCAAACTATTCTTACAATAGACTTAGGTTACAAAATGACTCTTCGAATTACTCATCCATAAATCTCTAAACAATTTGTCTAAGATTTGTGTAAAAAACACTTAGACAAGTTATTTGAAACAATCTTGTTTCTCGGTTTAAGCTCACACTTCCTCTTGAATATTTTCGCTCAAAATTTGCTGATGGAAAAGATAATTTCCATCCATTGTATCAACCCTAATTATATAGGCTTCTTGATATGTTTGTTGAGAGATATTCTCTATATTTGTAACTTCCTTGTTATTCTTCATGATATTCTTCAATTAAGTAATCTTTGACATGCTCAAGTTTACCCAATTCAACATAAGACTCAATCAAAAAACTTAAGATCAAATAATACATTAAAAAATGATTATAAGATTATGATATTGAAATCTTGATTATATCGTAAACGCTATAAAAGCAAAATAATTTGTCTAAAAAACACTCGCACGGGTTATTTGAAATAATTTTTGTTTCTCGGTTTAAGCTCATACTTCCTCATGAATATTTTCGCTCTATATTTGCTGGTGGAGAATATAAGTTTCGTCTATGGTATCAACCCTCTTTATATAGGTTTTGTGATGTGTTTGTTGAGAGATATTGTCCATATTTGTAGCTTTCTTGATATTCTCCATATGATATTGTCCAATTATTTAATCTTTTACATGTTCAATTTTGACTTATTCAACGTAAGAATCAATCAAAAAACTTAAAATCAAAATAATACATTAAAATTTATTATAAGATTGTGATATTGTAATCTTGATTATATCGAATACGCTACAAAATCGAAAATGGGAATATGAAATTGAATGTTATGTTATGTTATTTCAAATCGATTAAAATATAAATCAGAGATTATATATATATACACACATAATATTCGAACAAAATTTGGAGTTCACCTACAATTTTTTTGAAGGGCTCATTAGGGGATAAAATCAAAACTACCTTTAGGCTTCAATTCTACCCTTCCTAAAAAAATGAACCTCAATTTTACCCTGATAATATTGTTATTCTCAAATTACCCATGTGACCCATGCGATCCTTGCGATCCAAACAATCCATGCGACCTTGTTACCCATGCGACCCTTGCGAGTCATGCGACCCTTGTTACCCATACGACCCTTGAGACCCATGAGACCCTCAAAATCGCTCCAAATTTCTCGAAATCGCTCGAAAATATCTAGAAATCCCTTGAAATCGCTGAAAATCATGAGAAATCGCTCGAAAGATGATGGAAATCGCTGAAAATCGCTAGAAATCGCTGAAAATTGCTATTAACTTCGAAATCGCCTCTCGCTCCTTCCTCTCAATTTTGAAAAAGATTTTGTTTCGAAAAATATCTAACCGTACGTGTTTTCACTAACAAAATATAAGGACACTTTTGTTTTTTCTTCAAATTTTTTCATTAGTTTTTCGAGAATATACGTGAAACGAGGAAACCTTAAAAAGATATCTTTGATATTTTGCCGCTCATTGGAGATACAATGTGTTGTCTAAAACATCTCCTAAATTTAATTTCCATTCGATTATGATTTAGGCTGATTATTCAAAACATTTGCAATATTTATTTTTAATGGATTGTTCGTTTGAACTTCCCTCGTCAAACTTGAGTAAAAACATCTTTCTTCATGTGCTTGATAGTAAAATATTTCCATCAAATGATTCGATAGAAATCTGAATTCCCTAAGCATCATTGTAGGTTCTATATTTATCTTTTTTCAACTTTATATACATAAATTATAATATGTCGTTGAATATATGACCATTAGAAACAAACCAGAGAAGGAACAAAACAGAAGTAGAAGCAGTGCATTTCCCATTAACTGATTCACAACATAAAATGAGTTCATTCAAAATAAATAAAAAATAACAAACCCAAATTAAAATCAACTGGTGTGACTCAAAACAAGTAATCAATTAAAATCATAGACCCAAACATAAGGCAATATAAATGAACCAATCCAAAGCTTCCCGTTCTTCTCATAAACCTCGCTTATGAATTTCACTTGATCTCCTTCACTATCCTCAAGAATCTCCAAAATCTCACCATTTTCGCCGATTTTTACGGCCGTCGCGTGAGGTTTTCCGCCTTCAAACATGTACCAAATGAGTTCTTTCTTTGTCGTCTTCACGAAGAACTTCCCTACGGTCGGATAGTTCACAACTACTTTTGAGAAAATTCCTTTCTTGCAGTGCAAGGCAGCCCAAATCTCGCCCTTCTCATTTCTTCTTATGTTGTCCGGATACCCCGGCAGCTCGGCCAACACGTCGTGTGTGCCAGCTTTTGGTCCCCGGAGCCAGTAGCGGTGGAGTTTTGCGGCTGGAGGCTCGGCCACGACCACGAATGACCTGTCTTTGCTCAAAGCCACTCCGTTTGCGAAGGCGAGTCCGGACATCAAGACTGTGGTCTCTTTTGTCTTCTTGTCGATCAACCTCCCCGTCTTGTCTCCGGTCACAAACACCTCCAAAACCGTCCTGTTTCACATCATATATATATATATATAATTATATGCATGTATCTTATGAACGACACATTGATATAATATTGTCTCTGTTAAAAAAATCTTTTCAACATTTTAGAAATAAAATGATATCGGATGACAATGAATCTAACTTAACCAAAAACTTAATCATCATATAAAATTCAACTTTCTCATGTTAGATTCAGTTTTGGATTGTAGGAATAATTATCGGATATTCAACGTCTAAATATTCAGTTTAGTATTAAAAAAATTATATATAATGTTGTAATTATATATAATTGTATCAAAACCTTTCTAGATTTCTCTTCTTTCTTTTTTCTTTTTTCACGGTGCCGCCACCATCTTCCACCATCATCACACTGTTTTTCCCTATTTTCTTGCCTATAAATCTCCATCTCATCGCCAACTCTTTCTCGTAGCATTTCTCTGATACCGTACTTACTTTCAATAGAAATCACCCACAATTATCCATCATTCTTGTCGATATGACAAACATAATGAAGCTCGCATCCTCCAATTATCTTCCATGGAATATCCATGTCAAATCTTTTTTTCTTAAGGTCATAATTTTGATTTCTTTCTTCTTGTGTTCCGACAGCCACAATTCTTGTGGATGGCATGTTGTGTGGACTCTAGCGTTCTCTATGTGGCGAAAACAAAATTGTCTACTCTTTAGTGCTCTCCTAGGCACAGTCTCTATTAATCTCCAATCTTTTGTTGACTGCTCCTCCATCCGTGAGGCATATAGCTCTCTTGCCAACACTTATGGAACCTCTCGTTGTTATATCCTACAATTTAAATAAAAAATTAAAAAGATGTACCAAAGGCACATAAATTGTTTATGAGTTCATCCGTTATGTCACCACACATGCTGACGAGATTGCCCTCTTGGGAAGGCCTCTTCACCGTGAAGATCTTCATGAAGCAATCCTCGAAGGCCCTCCGGAGGATTACAAACTCATTGTTGACATCATGAAGGCCAACGATACCGCCATCTTCACTGAGTAACTCCACGAGATGTTGACCCATTATGAACTCAAACATTTTTTTGCTCTCCTCCATCTCTTTGATGCTTCCTATCACGGCCAACAATGCTAAAACTCGCCCCAACTGCATTCACAGGGACAACATAATTCATCGCGGCAACATAAGACATCTAAGGGGTATCTAGGCAAGTCTTAACCATGTGGAATATTCGGTCATAGTGCAAAAGAGGTGTCCTCAATTCCGTATCATCTCGACCTCTGAAAATGGCAAGACTCAGTCCAACATTCCACTCCCCAACCTTGGAATGTATCTCCTCAATTATGGAAACACTCTCGTCGATCGGGGAAACCACAAGCATTTCACAGTTCGGTTCTCCATATGAAACATCTCCATGGTTGCTTCATAGCGGGACATCGCGTAATATAAACATGAATATCCATAATCTCGCACTTCATAACCCTTATCATGGAGGAGATGATTGTTACTGATAATGAATCGACTCTGAAAAATCACGCTATATGTTCTTTGTCATTTCTTTCTTTCGCTCGCTTTATTCATTTAGAAAATATCCTTTGTGTTCCTACTATATCGAAAAATCATTTATTGGTCTATCAATTATGTGATACTAATAAAGTGTATGTTGAAATATTTCCTCATATGTTTCAAGTGAAAGATATCTGCAGGGGCGCCATTGCTGGTGAAAAAGGTTAAAGATGGTGTTTACGAGTGGTCAAAACCTAAGTCTCAATCTTGACCTTTTATTGCCGATTATAGTCTTAAATCCACTTTGTCTGAGTGACACTCGCATCTTGCTTTACCTATTGTCAAACATGTAGTGTTTAAATTTCATCTTCCATATCTTGGGATTCCTCTCATCATTTATGCAATTCGTGCTCAATTAATAAAAGTCATAAATTTCTATTTTATACATCATCGATTTCATCCTCTAATCCATTTGAAATCATATATTTCGAGGTATGGACCTCTCCTTACATGTCTATTGATGTCTTCAAATATTACGTCTTATTTGTTAACTATTTCACTCATTAATCTTGTTTTTACCCTCTCAAATAGAAATCTTATGTCAAACATACATTTCTTTGCTTCAAAACCCTTGTCGAGCATAGAATTATCACTTTCTACTATATAATGGTGGTGAATTTGTCGTTCTAACCTCAATTTCTCGTAATCCATGGTATTTAACACTTCACCACGCCACCACACACTCTTAAGCACAATGGATTATTTGAGAGATGACACGGACACATTGTAGAAACCAGGTTATCTTTTCTCATGCATGTGTCCCTTCTGATCACATTTTGGTCATATTCTTTTACCACTATGGTCTACCTCATTAATAGAATTCTCACTTTGATTCTAGATATGTTTTCTCCCTATGATAACCTTTTTCAATCTCCACCTAACTTTGATAAACTTTAAGTTTTCACGTATCTATATTATATATGGCTTCGTCCTTATGCCACAAACAAATTGCCTCCTCATTTCACTTCTTGTGTTTTCCTTTACTCTCTCCCTCAGTGTTCATCTTTGCTTTGGTCCCACCACATTTTTCTTATTTATTTCTCGTCATGTCCTATTCCATAAGTCTACATTTTCCCATGTCAAGTTTTCTACACTGTCGTGCCCATCAATCACCTCTATGTAGTCTTTCCTTTAGCCACAAAATGTCATCCACATCTCAGCCCATATGCACATATTTCTCACCATTGCAAGATGTGCCACGGTCTTCTCCCTTGGACGTGACACGTCCCCCCATCATCCATTATGGCATATGTTAATGATTCTTTGCAGCTCACTCCACGGTTACTCGGTCAAAGAAAAACTTTATCAAGACAAATCCCAAGTTTTCTATCATACAAAAATTCTTAGTTATCCATAATTCACCATGCCCTCATAGATAGCAGATGGCATCTTGCGAAGAATGATGAATACAATGATCTCATTTAGAATGGTACTAGGGAACTGTTTCGACGATTGATATTAGTAATGTTGGGTGCAAATGGTTTTTCGCATTATAAACAATTTTCATAGATATGTAGAACGCTACAAAGACCTTGTTGCTAAAGGTTTGCATCAGCGCTATAGTATGGAATTTTATGAACCATAGTCTTGTGGTCAAACCTACCACTATTCGAGTTGTCTCAACATTGCAATTTCACGAGAATGACTACTTCGACAACCATATATCAATAATGTGTTCCTTCTTGGTCATCTACAGGAAGAAGTCCACATGTCCCAACCATCGAGTTTTGTTGCTAACACCACATCATGTATGTAAGTTATGTAAAGCTATTTATGGTCTTAAACAAACCCTTTGAGCCAGGTCTTCTAAAAATTTCGATAGTTCCTTATTGTCATTAGGTGCATGAATAATCATGTTGATGCATCCTTTTTTATCTAAATGATGGTGATATTCACGTCTTTATTCTAATTTATGTAGATGATCTAGTTGTCACAAGAAATCGTCTCAAATGAGTCCAAGTCGTGATTAACTACTTGGCTACATGGTTTTCCATCAAAGATCTTATAGTGATCTTTCTTACTTTCTCGACGTTGAGGAAGCACGTACCCAACATTGCATTATCACAGAGATTAAATACTTTGAAGATCTTTTCAAGTGAGCAGATATGGTTTTGGCAAAACCGGTTACAACACCCATGGTTATGGTAAAGCTGATCACAACATTTGTGGCCTGAATGTTTTGGTTATAACTCATATCGAGTTACATCATTCTTGATGCAACTGAATTTCTTCATGTGGTTGATAGTTTGAGATATTTTTCTCTCACCATATCAAACATTAGTTTCTCAGTCAAAAAGTTATCACAGTTCATGCAACCTCCAATGTATGAATATTGGTAGACTGTTAGGCGTGTACTTCGATATCTTGCTCCATCTCAGCATCACGGAATATTTTTTGCTCTTAAAAAGTCTTCGATTCTTCATGCTTTTAGTGATGCAGATTAGGTAGGATTCGGGATGACTACACTTCTACATGGGCGTACATTCCGTATCTTGGAAACATTAATATGTTCCTCTATAGAGGATAAGTATCGATCTAATAACTACTTCTACGGAAATTCGTTGGTTGTCTCAGACCTTCCGTTTTGGAGTCTCTCTATCCATATATCCGGTCATTTCTGTGGCAACATTGGTATGACATACACTACAAAAAACATATGTCATTTTTAAAGGCCAAATCCGTTGAAAATGGTAATTTTTTCTTTGAATTAGGTTATTTTCAACGGATTCATGACCGTTGGTAATCGACCGTTGAAAAAACGCATTTGTTGCAATTTCCAACGGCGTTTCAACTATCAAAATCCGTTGAGAAATATCAACGAAATTTAATGGATAAGGCTGTTGAAATTTCCAACGGATGTTTGTTGGAACTGTCAACAATTGCCCGCCGAAATGACTATTAATGGGTATCCATTAAAATTTTCGTGAGAAAATTAAAAATTTTCAATGGATGCCCGTTGGTATTTTTTAGCAGAAATTTTAAATATATTAACGGATGCATATTGATGTTATGATTGTATAATCAACGAACATTCGATAATTTTATAGCGAATTTAAAAAATAAACAAATATTAATAAAATACTAAACTTAAGATATTAATTCAAAAAATATAAAAAAATTTAATTTAATATTTAAAAAATAATACAAATAAAATAATATATTTTATAAATCATATAAAACATTATCGTCTTCTTCTTCTTATATCCTAACATTGCAAAAATGAGTCATGGTAGGTTCCACCAAAAATCGCCAACTATTTTCTATGATCGGTGAATCGTTCAATCATCATAATGTATGATATTTAATTGTTTGGGAGAGGTTTTAATAGGATTTGAGAGGTTTTGTTGAATATGTTGAAAATTAATTGTTCAACATCTTAAATACCTAAACTTTCAATGGCATCCGTTGGAAATTCCAACGGATGTCCATTGAAATCGATGTACAATCAAATAATGTTAGATCACAATCTTTCGCTTTTTTTCAATGGTCATCCGTCGAAATTTCCAATGGACGTTGTCCGTTGAAAACGTGAAGACAGTTAGACGAGAATTTTCTATAATTATGACTTTTTCTAAAGGGCATATATTGGAATTTTCAACAGGACCGATGAAAAAGACAATACGGTTAGACGAAAAATTTTGTAATTATGACTTTTTCCGAATGGCATCCGTTGGAATTTTCAAGGGATACACGTTGGAAATTCCAACGAATGTTTGTTGTAAATTTAGAAAAATTGCAATGGACATCCGTTGATAAAGAATAGGATTTTCAACGGTTCACCATGGAATCCTTTGGCAAATATTTCAACGGATAGATTCGTTAGAATCCGTTTGTAAATATTTCAAGAGAATGATCCATTGGAATCTGTTGGTAAAAAACTCAACGGACGGATCCGTTGAAATCCGTTGGTAAATATTTCAACGGATGGATCCGTTTAGTAATGATATCTCAGTGCAACTCGGTATTTCAGTCCAGAATGAGACATATATTACCTTATACTTTTGTTTGTTTGTGGATGAATTCAAAATGGTTCTCTATATGTTTCATATGTAAACTCGATGAATCAATTGGTGATCTTCACATAAAATCGCTACATACCTCTAAATCTTGGACATATTAATAAAATAGTATAATACAATATCAAGTAAATAAGAAAATAGTAATATATATTAATAGCAATTTTATATTATTATAAATTAGATTAAACCAAATTTTTGTGTATTTATTGTTATAATGTTTTTTAGAAATACAACCGAAATTATTTCTTTATTATTTAGAACGATTTATTATGAAATTATATCAAATGGATTTGAATTTAAGTTAATAAAATGAAATTAAAAAATGATTTATTAATGTTGTAATGGATACGAAACACTGACATAAACAAATGAAAGGGATATATATGGGAAAACGACCTGATTTGGTACTTGTCGCTGCTGTCGGTGAAGTAAATAACGTCGTCGACTTCGTCGATGTCCATGTGGTTAGTGAAAGTGAATTTGCGCCCGTCGGCTTGGTCGACGACTACCTCGGCGAGGCCACCTTGGGGGCCGGTCTTCATGATGCCGAAGTAGCAATCGGCGATGTAAAGATCTCCTGATTTCCTCTCGAAATGTACTCCGAGTGGTCTCCCACATATGTGCTCTCTCTCCGGTACATGTCCCGAGCAATTCTCCCTTCGGTTTACACGTTACCCGGTTCAAATCGGTTAATCATACCGTGAGCTTTTAAATAATGAAAATATTTTGGAAAATTAAATACAAACATGTAACAACTCTTCGGTTTTTGTTTTTTTTTTTTTTTTTGGTACTCGTAATACACTTGATCTACCTTACAACTTTATATCAATTGGGCGTGTTTTATAATTTTTGATGTTATTGTTCAGGCTGTGATGGTAATATCCAACTAAAATTCTTTTTTTCGAAGAATCCTATGTAGCGATCACTGTGTTATTTTGGGAAATCATCATCATCTTCAAGAACGACATATATAAGCAACAAATATTACTAATATACCTATTTGGAGAAGTGACGGCGAAATCGGCCCAACCACGACCTTCACCAAGCCACTTGAGAATGCGACCATCGGCGACGCCGACGTACGGACCTTCACCATGTGGATCCCAGTCGAGGCTCTCCGGTCCTTCTCCGGTGACCTCGATGGCCTTAGCCGTCCGAAGTACGTTCTTCGAATCTCTCAGCCTCGGCGGTGCTAATATGTACGGAACCATCGCCACTGCCAACACCACCGCCGCCGCCATCTTCACCACCGTCCTCCTCGTCGGCAAAGCCATTTTCTTTCTCGGATTCTGTTTGTCTGGAGAGTGGGTTTGAATGTGGAAGTGTAAAGGGAAAGCGATGAGTGATTAGGGTCTTTAATAGTAAAGGCAATGTTAGATATCATTAATTTAATAGTATTAGTCTAATTATTTTAACTTTGAATTTTCTTCTTTTATATAGACGTGTGCATGTATCTAGTAGTTGAAGGAGTGGACCTTTTCGTGATCAAAATGAAATTTAATTATCGTTACGAATACTAAATCTTCATGGAGAATATAATATGAAATTGCTATGAAAAAATATAGACTGTTCTAGCATGGAAGTAATCTCTTCAAAGAGGGCAGCCATTGGAATCCGTGCTTTGGAAAAGAAACTTTATTTTTGTTTTTTTCTTTATAATATTAATACTATATATATATATTATATACACGATTCCATAAGGCATATGTTGTTGTCGTTATTCACGTGGTAGAGAAATAATTCTTCTAGATGTGTCTGAACTTTGTAATCTTTTTGTTTATGGCTTCTTTAAAGATAATAATGGTACATCATTTCGTTTTTAGTCTACTTTTTACGTTTAATTTTGTATATAATCCAATTTAAATATTAAATTTAATTTCAATTTTATTATTTTGAATTTTCAATTTCGTCTTTTTCTCCATTACCTCCTAATTTAAAATATTTTCTATTTTAAAATTCCAAATATTAAATTATTTTAATATGATCTTGCCTTAATTTTGATCGATTTGAATTTTATTATATAAATTTTAACTAATTTTAGATAAATTATAAATTAATCATGTTATTAAATCCAAATTTATATATTGATTTGATCAAATTTGGATTATATTGAATATATTATAACAATATTAGAATATAATATTGACGTATTTAAATTTAAACATTATTTAGAATTTTTGGTAATTAGTTAGAATTTTAAGAGATTATTTTCTAATTTAGTTAAAAACTATGTGTATAGGAAGATATTGATCAATAAAAAACAATTTGATTTTTTCAAATATTATCATGGTATTAGAGTTTATATAGTTAAAAACAATTTCTTAATAGACCAAATTATTATATCAAAGGTGTTTGCTCTAGATCAAGTTGGTATGTCCAAAATGGTATACTTTATCATTCTGCCTCTTTATTCTTTGGCTAAGATCGTTTGTTCTTTCGAAGGTAGTCCATTGTTTCGATTCGTGACTCTATGCGTCGGTGGTTTCCAGATTTATTTTTCAGGTTTCCTCGAACTGACTTCACGACCAACACATTCCTCCGCCATGGATCTCTTGTTGTCTGGTTCTCCAATCGACGTCGTCGTTGATCTAAAGTTTCTCCAATCATCGTCAAATTCTCCAATCACCCATCTGGTTCGACTGTGGTCTCTTTCACATTTCAATGTTGATATGGTTTTGTGTTCTGTTGATTTGCTTTGGCTTCGTCGCATCTTCTGTGTTGTCACCTTCGCGTTCAGTTTCCATATCTACATCTTCGTTCAAAAGTCTAATGATCACTAACGTTGTTCTAGTTTGCTTCCCTTATGGTCAACACAATGGTTTGTTCCTATCCATCTTCGGCTTAGGAACTCTTCTCCAAACACGAGATTCGGTCAGTGTTATTGTTCGGTCGTAGTCTCTTCTCCAAAAATATTATGCAGTCGTTCGTTGTGTGTATATTGATTGGCTTCTATTTTGGATTGGTGATCTTTAAATCCATTTGGTATTTGTCAAATTGATGGCAGAAAAGGGTAATTATATTTCAAAAAATTGTCGTGTGATTAATCTATATGATTTCTCGTCTAGTGATAATCCAGGATGTAATTTATCTCAAGTTCTTCTCACGGATAACAATTACGTCGATTGGGCTCGTGAACCACTAACCTTTCTTCGATCAAAGAAGAAATTTGGATTTCTTGATGGCTATTTGTAACAGCCTAGTGAAGGTTCTAATGATTTGGAGGATTGGTGGGCAAACAAGTCGTTAACGTTTCTTGGATACGCAACACAATCGTTCCTACTATACGTACGAGTTTTTCTCATTTTGAGATTGTCAAGATTTGTGAGACAATATTAAAGCACAATATTCATTATCTGACGGTCTTTGTCTTCTTCGTTTAAAGGCTAACTTGTAATCTTGTCAGCAGAAGAACATGATAGCCTCTGCTTATTTCAACAAGTTTAAGCGATTATGAGAAGATTTAGGTTCATGTGATCTTTTGTCTCGCTGTGAATACAAAAATTGTACCTGTGGTTGTTACAAGTGTAACTTGACTAAGAAACTAGTGGAAAAACAAGAAGATGATAGAGTTCACGATCGAGTTCACTTGTTTTTTCTTAATCTTAATTATGCTCGATATGAAATTTGTTCCAATCTCTTGGCTCTCTCGATCCATAACTATCACTTTAGAAGGTGATCAATCTTATTATTCAAGACGAGGACTCTCGTGTTTTGGCATCTGTTCAAGATGACAAAGCTACTAATGTGATGGAACTCTTGGTTAGGACGGATTCAAAGTCTCATCAGAAAAATGAAGTTCGTGATCCAACATTTATGTGCTCGCATTTTGGTCATCGTGGTCATACGTGAATTGTTTCAGGAACGTCGTGATCGAAATACTTCACACGGTATAAGAAAAGATCGTGGAACTTCTAATCTTGGTCGTGGTATTTTTGTAGTTCGTGCTAATGCTACATCAATCCAACATAGCTCCACGACTAATCGTGATAAGGAATCTAACCCTATATGCTTAGATGGTTTTTCTAGTGATCAACTAAAACAACTTCTAGATGTCCTATCCAATAAGCTCGGTCCAAGTGAACAAAAATCGGGTAAGGCTTTGTAGGTTCCATTGACTCTGGATTCAGATGCAGGAAATCATATGATAGATTGTGCGGATGTTCTCTTTAATATTTTTTCTATGTCTGTTTGCTGTGTTGGTTTTTCAAATGGATGACATACATTTTTTGTAGAAAAGGGACCAGTTCGTCTTTGTGGAAACTTCGTTTTGCATAATTTTTTTTATGTGTCTGACCTTAATTAATTTAATCTTTTTATCGTAATTTCTTGTCGATATGAATCTCATGATTCACTTTACTGCTCAGTTTTGTATACTTTAGGACCACACTGCGAGGATGTTGATTGGGGGTGAGCAACGTGAAGGACTCTATTATTTCATGAGCATTATAAGTGAGGCATTACCAATTGATTTATGGAGAGAAAGTTTTCTTGCCGCTGGTTATCTTATCCATCATACTCCAAACTCAGTTTTTAAAGACAAGACACCATTTAAAACCCTGAAAAAAAAAATAAACCAGATTTTGTAAATATGCGTGCGTTTGGATCAGTTTGTTATGCCAACGACCTACAACATTATGGTGATAAGCTTATCTCACGTAGTTGTCGTTGTGTGTTTATGGGTTATTATTTTGGTTAGAAAGGTTGGAGAGTGTTTGATCTTGAGCAATGTGTCTTTTTTGTTTCTCGAGATTTGAAGTTCTTTGAAGTAGAGTTTCCTTTTCGCACAATTCCAGATGTTCCAGTCTCTGTATCTAGTTGTACTCTGATAACTCCTACTTTCGGTGAACTTGTGAAAGATGACATTCCGAAAATTGATGGTTTGAACTTTCCCATTGAAGAACTTGTGTATGTGTGTAATCGAAAACTATTTATCTCTGAAATATTTAGGTCGGAGCCAACGTATCAAATATCCATCTACGAAATTGAAAGATTTCGTTGTCAACACAATTTGTGTTTTGAATCATTCACAAGATGCATCCTCTTCCTCTAGTACGTCTCATCCTTTTTCTACTTATTTGTCTAGTGATCATTTTTCTACTCGTCATTGCACCTTTGCAGTAGCCATTTCTACATAGTTTGAATCTTGTAATCACACGGAAACACTTTGTGATGACCGTTTGTGTCGAGCTATGAAAGATGAATTCAACACCTTAGAAAACAGTTAGACGTGGTTACTTCAACATTCACCACCAGAAAAGAAAGCAATCGGATGTAAGTGGATATATAAAAATCAACTATCGTTATGATGGTATAGTAGAATGATACAAAGTTCGTCTTGTAGTCTTGGTAATAATCAGGTTGAAGGTATTCATTATAGTGAAACATTTGCACCTGTGGCAAAAATGAAAACACTACGAACATACTTAGTTGTGGTTGTTGCGCTTAATTGGGAGGTTCATGAGATAAATGTACACAATATTTTTCTACATGGTGATATGCATGATGAAGTTTCTGCATGGTTTTTGGGATGATACAGATCCTTGTGTTTGTCGTCTACATGAATCTTTGTTTGTTATCAAACAAGATTTAAGGTGTTGGTTTGTTAAGTTGTCTAAGATTGTACTTCACTATGGTTTTTTCCAATCATTGACAGATTACTCGTTGTTTACTCTTCACAAGGATGTCGTTCATCTACGCATCTTGGATTATATAGATACTTTGATAGTCTCTGACAACTCTCCATCCCATATTCACACTACAAAAAAACACGGGCTTTCCAACGGACGGGGCAACGGATCCGTCCGTTGGAAAGCAAAACCAACGGATTGCAACGGATGACGGGATATTGCAACGAGCAAAAATCCGTTACATTCCGTTACAATTTGCAACGGATTTATAACGGATACCCTCCGTTAGAAAGTCCGTTGCAAATTGTAACGGATGGCAACGGAAACCATCCGTCGGTACGTAGTGTCCGTTGGAAGTTCCGTTAGAAATCGTTCCAACGGTCGTCCGTTGAAATTTTAACGGATGACCGTTAGAAATCGAAACGGATAACCGTTGATTTTGTGAATTTCGAGGGCACTGGTTTAAATAATTTCACGTGAACCTGAAACGGCGATCCGTTAAAATTTGCAACGGATGTCCGTTGGAATATAAACTATTTAGATCTTACCAAAGAGTGCATCAAACCATCAATAACAAAAACATTTTCAAAAAAAAAATGTCGTCGTCTTCAAATCGAAATATATATAGATCAAGGGATCAAGTCATGCACGCTCGGGTGGATTGGGAGAGCCCGGTTGGGCTAATTGCTACCAAACATCCCCGTAGCTTTGC
>CM071862.1:9406975-9423984 GCA_036759665.1 Gynandropsis gynandra
CAGCAAACCGCGATGGGCAACCGAAGCGGTGTTCAACAAAATGATTGAGCATTGGGAGTCCGCGGCATTCAAGGCCAAGAGCGAGAAGGCCAAAAAAATCGCTACGGTGAGAAGGTTCCCGGAGATGGTCTACATCGCCATACTTCGGGATCAAAATCCTTCACGAAGAGAAAAAAAGAATTGGTAAAGTTTTAATTATTTAGATTTTTTAATTACTTAAATATTTATCTAACAAAATTTCTTTTATATTGTAGATGCAATGGATGGGAAGAGAACCGACTCTTCTTGAAGTGGTATTAGAAACCCACGCAAAGAAGAAGTCGATTATCGGGGAAGAGGCCGCCGAACCGGAACTCATCGATCCTCAAGCGGCCCGAACCGTGAGAGCTGTGACGGAGAAGATCACACAGCAATCTCAGGCTTTCGGTTCAAGCCCCGACGACCTCAGTCCTTCACAAAAGGACCAAATTTATTTAGAGGTAAATATTATTATTTTAAAGGGACGTCTATACGGTCTCGGAGCGCTTCAAAAGGACATAATCGAGGACGTCACGACGGTACCTCCATCGGTGCAAGAGAGTTTTTCGCAACAACGGCGGATCGAAGATTTCGAATCACAACTTCGAGAAACTTGAGCTCAAGTGGCACAACAAACATCTCAAATACAACAATTGGAGAGCGTCATTGAGTTGTTGTCGGGCCAGGTGAGGGGATCAACACCGCAGCAAGAACCGAGACTCAATTCGGATGCAACTCCGTCTAGAGGTGGTGGTGATGGTGGGGATGATATCGACGCAACCGACCTAAACGATATTTAATAGGAAATAGTTTTAATTTTTGTGTTTTGTAATATAATTTTAATATTTTTATTAAAAACCTTTTAGTTTTAAAAATAATTTTTTTATTTTTTTTTTCAAAAGTTCCAACGGGCATCCGTTGGAACTGCTAACGGTCATCCGTTGCACCGTGTTTCCCGCCAAATCGTTTCCCACCAGTTTGCAACGGACATTCATTGGAACTACTAACGGCCATCCGTTGCAGTTTTCCGCCACATGGCGACGGATGTCCGTTGCAAAAATGATTTTTCCCCGCCTAATTTTGCAACAGACGGCCGTTGCTTTCCAACGACCGTCCGTTGAAAAATTGCAACGGTGATCCGTCACAGCGGTTTCCAACGGGCGTCCGTTACTGTATTTCCAAAGGCGGATTCCGTTGCCAGTCCGTTGCAAATTTGTAACGGATATTATCCGTTGACACGCCGTCGCAAATTGCAACGGATCGTCATTTGCAACGAACTTTTCGCAACAGACGGAAATCCGTTAGCGTCCGTTGGAAACGGCTGTTTCCAACGACGTTTCAAGATGTATCTGAGTTATTGGCTATACATGAAAGACCTGGATACTTTGAAGTATTTTCTTGGTATTGAGGTTGCTCGCAATGCATCTGATCTATATTTATGTTAGTGAAAATATGCCCTTGACATTATTTCAGAAGTAGGATTGTTGGGATCGAAACTGTTTTTCTTCCTAATGGTACAGAATCATCGTTTGAGCTTTCTACAACACCATTTTTCTCAAATCCCGAACGTTTTCGACGTTTCATTGCCCGACTTATTTATCTTTATGTCACCCGTCTAGACTTGTCATACAGTATCCACACGTTATCACAGTTTCTCCAAAATCCCACAGATGACCATTGGGATGCTGCTTTATGTGTATTTCGTTACGTGAAGGCTACTCCGGGTTAAGGTATTCTTCTAAAGGCCAACGTTGATTTCTCTCTAGTGCATGGTATGATTCAGATTGGACAAGTTGTCCGCGCACTTGTCGTTTAGTCACCGATTGGTTTCTTACTCTAGGTGGTTGACCTATTTCATGGAAGACCAAGAAGCAGCAAATGATATCTTGTTCATCCATCGAAGTTAAGTATCTGCAATGGTAATGACTATCCGTGAAATCAAATGGTTAAAGTCATTGCTTGCTAGTCTCGGTGTCTCACACTCTCATCCTTTTCAGTTGTATTGCAATAGTCAATCTACTATCCACATTGTTGCGAATCTGGTTTTCTATGAGCATACAGAGTATATTGAGGTCGATTGTCACTTCATTTGTAGTGAGATTCTCGTTGGAGCAGTAGTCACACGTCATGTTTTTACTCGTGATCAGTTAGTCGACAATCAAACAAAATCACTTGAAAAAAAAATTGATGTGTTTATTTCTAAACAGGATATAAAAAAATTTGTACGCAACAACTTAGGGGTAATAAGAGATAATATTAATGTATTTTAATTTAAACACTAGTTAGATTTTTTAATAGATTATCTTAGAAATTAGTAGATTTTTTAAAAATTATTTTCAAAAATAGTTAGAAAATATATGAAGGTATTGATCAATAAAAAAACAACTTGATTTTTTTCAAATATTATCAAAAAAAATTTTTAAGAGTGTACCGAATTAAAAATCTGAAAAAAGAAAGATGAAATTAAATTTGAAATATTAAATGGGATGAGATTAAAATTGAAGGTAAAATCAGATCAAAAAGAATTTTGGAATAATAAAAAATATAGAAAAAAACGATTTAACAGTGAAAATGAAGACTAATTATCCACACGCGACATTAAATAGTGAAAATGATATGGAAAAATAACCAAATCCAGTACAGAACAGTAGAAGAAGATAACATTGTCACTTATTTAAGGTCATAAACCCAAAGGAAAGGCATGAAGACAGACCCAATCCATAACTTCCCATCTCTCTCTTGAACTTCACTTATGAACGTCATTGTCTTCCCTTCACTGTCCTCAAGAATCTCAACAATCTCACCATTCTCACTCAGTTTCACAGCCACCGCATGAGGTTTCCCTCCTTCAAAGAGATATACCATAAGCTCCATCTTCATCGTCTTCATCAGAAACTTCCCCACCCATGGATGAATCAGAGCAAACTGTGGGAATAAGCTTTTCTTCGAGTGAAGAGCGACCCAGAATTCTCCCCTCGGAGTTCGCCTGATGTTATCGGAATAACCTGGAAGTTTTGCAAAGATGTCACGTGAACCAGCTTTGGGACCCTTGAGCCAGTAGCGGTGGATGAGGAGGGAAGGTGGCTCGCACACGATAACAAAGGAGCCATCTCTGCTAAGCGCGAGACCATTGGGGAAGTGAAGGCCGTCCATTAGAACCCTCGCCTCTTTTGTCTTTTTATCGTATCTTATCACTCTTCCCGTTTTATCTCCACTCATAAACACGTTGAATACCGTCCTGCTCAAGGATACACGTAATTATACATACATGATTCATCAGTTCTAATGCGGAAATGATCGAACAATTAGCTGCTAATTAAAAATATATAGAACATGTTTGTCTATGTTCCACACATTAAGCATCAAAATAACAAATGGAAAATGTTATAAAGCTTCATACTCGGACTTTGTAATATGGCTTTCAACTCGGTGAGTGTCACCGAGAAGAGTTTATTTGAACAATATCTTAGCTCTTTACATTTTACATGCAACAGTATCAAATAAAAGTTTAGGTTAATTAATTTCAAAATTCAATTCAAAAGTTTAGAATTATCTGATTTATATTTTATGCAATGCGACACAATATAATATAATACTTCTCACATATTCAGACTCGGCATATTTAAATTAGGACAAATCAAATTTTAATATCACCTTAAATATGAGTCTAGATCTAACTTAGATCTAACTAATCTATACGAATTTAAACGTTTAAAATTATTCAATGCTCTATATAAGAATGCATTATATATATCCTAAATATGATAGAAAACAATATATCAAACATATTACAAATGTTGATACTTAAACAGTGACCGTTGTTATGTTTTCTTATACAACATCGATTAGAAGATTAAATATATATAAATGAATAACCCGAGTCCAATATCACATTTCACAAATGCCTTTTACAATCGTCGAAAATCAAACGGAGAGAATCACAAAAATAACATTTGTTGAATGAAAGCATTTACCTGATTTGGTACTTATCACTGCTATCAGTGAAGTAAATGGCATCGTCTTCTTCATCTATATCCATGTGGTTAGTGAAGGTAACCTTCCTACCGGCGGCCTCATCGACAACTTTCTCAGCCAATCCTCCCTCGGGACCGACCTTCATAACGCCAAAGTAACAGTCACATATGTAAAGGTATCCTGACTTCTTCTCGAAGTGGATTCCCAATGGCCTCCCACAAATATGCTCTCGCTCAGGAACATGGTTCGAACAATTCTCTCTTCGACAAGACATAACATAAACAGAGTTCATATACACTTATTATCTGTCTGTTCTGTAACTACAGATCTAATCCAAAACTTCACTAAATCTGAACCCAACAAAAAGGGTTCTAGGCTTGGTGAAAAAGGGTATCAATGTTCATATAATCACGTGTATATATGTTCATATTATCGACCCCAAATAGATTCGTTTATCACCAAGTGGTACTCGAACCTTAAAGCTAATACATTTTTAGGTATTCCTTCGACTTGACTCATCACTTAAATTGTTCATAGGAAATGGAAACCGAACAACAATTCAAGGTTCCAAACCCTTTAATGATCCTATATAGTTTGGATGTTTTTTTAAGTTTAATTTACGTTTCGTTGTCTGTGGTATACCTGTTCCGAGAAGTGACGGCGAACTCCGACCAACCAAGAGCTTCGCCGCGCCACTTGAGGATTCGTCCGTCGGCGACGCCGACGTAGGGCCCTTCGCCTTTTGGGTCCCAGTCAAGGCTCTCCGGTCCCTCTCCGGGGACAGGAATTGGCTTCGCCGTGTGCAGAACGTCCTTGGAGCCCTCAATCTTCGGAGGAGCAATGATGTACGGCACAGTAAGGACGATGAATACGGCGACTGCCACCGGAAATCCGGCCACCGCGAGAAGCTTCCGGTTGACAGGCATTGATCTTTGTTACAGTTTTACCCTATCAAAATACTCAAACGTGGCTTTATCCGAAGAGTTGTTTTTATGAATAACTATAAATTAGTGATTATAAATACGAAAAATCCGTGTATATTTTTACGGAATAATTTTTTATTAATGGATTTTCTTTAATGTGACTCTAAGCTTCTATAAATAACTTTTGAAATGACTATGACAAGAGTTCTCTAAGTTTGCCTTAAAACATTTTATGGGAGAAAGTTTTAAAATAACTTGAGTCCATCTTAATTTCCCCAACAGAAAAGTTGCATTAATTTTGTTCCTTTATAATTTTAATTGAAGATATTATAACATAAATATTTAAAGTTCTGAATATTTTTACTGTTTATTTGCATTTATTAGAAAATGTAATGTATTGACCTGGCATTGTATAGATAAAATGAGAAAAATCTCAACAAATAGTATAACATATTCAATCTCAATATTTAAATACAAAAATATTAGTATATATGTATATCATTAGAAGTATTATATCCGAGTACGGATATTTTTATTAGAAATAAGATTCTTTAAAGTTGCTAATAAAAATATATAAAGTTTAATATGTGATTTTTATTTAAAAGGAAGAAGAAAAAAATCGAGTAAAGAATTTCAAAAATGGAAATAAGATGATAATAGAATTAAAACAAGAATGTGAAAGTCCCTACACATGTCACATGTGGTGATGTTGTAAATCGTTTATGTATAGATGACTTTGGAAGTGAACAAAGTGGCACACATGACAATAGAAACCTAAACTCACACTCACAGTATAGAATCAATTATTTTCTTCTTTTTCCTTTTTTTTTTTTTTGTAAAGAGACATCTTTAGATGCTTTTTTTTTCATTAATTCAGTTCAAGGTTTACGGATTATTTATTCTTTGATTCCTTCCGTATAAATTAGTTTTAGTTTTCTTCAAAATAAAGGGAAAAAAGGAGCAGTTTCCAAAGGGAATTTAAAAAAAAAAAATCACCCACAGAAAAGTTAACTGGACGACCAATTTTTCTTTTCGAAAAAAGTTCACATGATTTTAAAAGAGCAGTTTCAATTTTAAACTATTTTCGTTTTATATTAAAATTTTCAAATTGAACTTTACTATAAAAGAAAAGCATTAAATTTTGATGAAAAATATTTGATATTATGTCGATGAAAATATATGAACGTTGATATTCCGTCTCCCGGATGTATAAATATAAAGTATTTGGGAATAAAATTATAAATTAATATTTTTATTTGATAACTAATTTTTTATGTATGTTATCCGACAATTTTAATTTTTCAAGATTTTATAACAATTTTCCAATAATATTTATAGAAAATGAAACATAAACCGGCGTAATAGTAATTTTTGGTAGAAAATAAAAACCATAGCCAACCCATAAAAGATTTGAGATGGGTCAGGACTCACCAGCGTAAAGCGAGTCCATTTATTTTATGACCAATTAAACCCTCAAAACTCAAGAATTTTACTTAGGAAAACAGCCCATTATTATATTACAAGTCGATCGAATTTGGCCCAAACAAGTCGAATTATAGATTATCCATTATTAAGTTTGTATGTTTTTTTTTAAGTTTGAGGAAATTTATTCATCTTACCGTTATTCTTATGTCTTGTTATGAATCGAATTATCGTTAATGTGAATATTTTTCGAAGATAAGAAAGAAAAATATCTCAGAATAACATATGAATGTAAATACATTTGAATTGATTATTACGTTTTTTATTAATTAAAAATTATTCCAAAATAATACATATTTTATTGCATTTAAATTAGGGTTAAACCTAAAAAAACCCTCAAAAATTCATTTTAATAAAAAAAAACCTTCTACTTTCAGCAAAATATTTTAACCCCTAAACAATAATTTTTAAACAAAATAAACCCTTAATAGAACAACACACTTAAAACCACCCTAAACTATTGTTCCGTTAATTGCTAAGGAAAATGTGACATCTGTAGCCCCCTTTGTATGATTCTGGCAAACTCCATCTCCTTCTTGCACATATTGAGTTCTTGTCATACCCAACATCATAAAAGCTTGCTTTTAGCGCCTTAAGGGACTGTAAAACCGACACCATATCTCCCTGCATAGTATCTCGTACTATTAGTCATAGCAGCACTGGATAGTAGAGATAAGCCAAAGAAAGAGGGTGGAAGGACGTGGATTTATGAAATACATATCATTTTATATGCACCAGAAGCCATAATAATCAATTATAATGTGGAAATCTAGTAGCCATTCCGATGGCAAGGAAGCATGCGGCGGCATCGAAAGGTGCCACAGGGCCAAGCGAAAAGGAATCAACAAGCATATTCCCGAATAATCCAGATAGAATAGCAACGAGACCATTACCAAGAAAGATTGCCTTTGAGAAAGTGAGTGATAGCCATATTGATCAAAACCTCTCTGCATACATCACAAAAGAACACAGATTTCATACAGACAAATGAAATCTTCAGCAAACTCAGATATATTGTAATAAACACAGCTTAACTTTAAAGTGCTCTGCGACAAGCCATGATTCAAAGGCTGAAAACAAAAGGGAAGTGGCAATGCCTCCCTTCTCCATGTCCTGATAGCCAACTTCTCCATGTCAAACATAGTGAGAATGTCAAACATTCTATCATCAGAATTTTGTATTCTGCAACCAGCTTTTCCATGTCCTGACAGCACCCCCACCAGCCTGCAATGCAAACCCGAGAACACTCAGACCATCAATAAATATTCTCCAGAAGCTACCAATCAGAAACCCACCTGGGTTAGGTTAACGACGAGGCCAGAGACGAAGAAGAGAACGCCCAAAGGCACGACGACGGCTGCTGAGCCCTCCCATAGTCGAAATCTAAAGAGAACGCCCAAACCCACCTGAAGAGAATGCCCAATCGCTCAATGAAGAAGAGAACGCCCAAACCCAAGCTCTAAGGTCGATGCGTATGTGTTTGGGTCTGGATTTTGTTCATAGAAGAAGTAGGAGCAGAACAAACGCCGTTTACAATTTTCTGTTAAGGGTTTATTTTGTTTAAAAATTATTGTGTAGGGGTTAAAATATTTTGCTGAAAGTAGAAGGTTTTTTTTTTATTAAAATGAATTTTTGAGGGTTTTTTTTTTAGTTTAACCCTTTAAATTAATATATGAAAGTACACGAGATAATAATATATATATTTATATAATTATCATAATTTTTCTATTATTTTTAAAATAACACAATAACAAAATTTAGTTTAGTGCAGTCCTATAATTTTACAACAAATTTATATATTATTTATGAGTTTTTTTTTACTGAAAACAATATTAAGATTAATGTTTTAAAATTTTATATTAACTTGTAGTTTCATCAAATTTTTCCAATTTTTCATTTTAACATGTTTAGAATTATAAAAATTGTGAGAATTATTTCCAAAATATTCATAAACGGTTATTGATATATAAACAAACGCGACATATATAAATTAATTTACAACTAAATAACATAATTTGTATATTATTATGGAGATAACAAGATAGAAAAAAAAATCTCATAAGTTTATTTCAAACAAACACAAATTTGCATGAACTATTTTTTCGCAAATTTATTTAAAAATTTATCTATTACTAACAATAATAAATGAAGCAAGTTAATTAATTATCTAGATTTAATGACATATATTCGTGTATTTGTGTATCAATTTGGAAATAGTTTCAGAAATTTATATTTTATTTAACTTATATATTATTGTGAAATAATAGATAAATTCATTACAAATATGTGAGAAAATAGTTTGAGATAAGTTATTATGGGATTTCTCTAAAATAATAATTTATTTATATTTTTATAATTTTAGAACAAATTAATATATTTTTATATAATTTATTAGATTTTACGTAAAAGTTTTTCGGAGAAAATCAGGTAAGACCTTCGACACCTTCTTTTTAGACGTCATTTGTGTTTTCATTCTCTGCTCATCCACAACAGTCTACATAAAGGGCGAATACGATCAATTACATTAAGTGAGATCGTTGCATGTATGATCTCCACATATCCAATCTCTTACTCGCAATATACAGATAACATATGTAAATGTAACAAACAACAATCAAGTATCAAATCCACCCCTAACGAATACCTGCAGTCAAAGACTTACATGCCTTCATCGCCACTCGCAAGGTCTACTAGAGACTAACCGCCATAGCACTCATGATGTCTGCATGCCTTACAACTTTCGTCACGACTCTCGAAAGATCCATTAACCTTTGTCTCAGGCTCCAATGCTCGCAAGATCCCACTGAATCCCAACACGAGTTCCTTCAAAGCACCGCAACACTATCGTCTTTGACCCAGTATTCCTCACGCGACACACTCATCGCTCTCTCTCATGTCTTTCATTGAGGTCACATCTTTACACAAACGCCACGACCCTGAACTTCACCCTTATGATATCACTTCACTCTTGAAACCCACATAGCTTCGTTCGTGATCATTGAGTTCTTGAAATACCACAGAAGTCTTCCCTTGAACTAAGGGTCCAGAAACTACCAAAACATGACCCAAAAACTTTCATGTCGAAGAAATGTTCAACTAAAACAACCTTATGCTCGGCCAAACATTTTCTCGACACCCTAAAATTTCATTAAGAAAACTCTCAGTTCGAGCAACCTTGTGCTCGACTAAGCAATTTTCACGACACTTCATGTTCGCCAAATTTGACGGTTTCATCGTCTTCCCTATTTTGTACTCAACCATACAATTTGGGTGTTTGATGGAGAACTGAATGCAGTGTAATGAAATCCTTCATAAAACTTCATTTTCTTACCAGACATGACTCTATTTCTATAGATATTTTTCTCCACATTACGAAATCATAAATACGCATTCATATCCCTATGATATTCACTATACGAATTCCGCCACTCATTACACAAATTTTTATGATACTTAGTGATCCTGCCACAGTAACATTCGAAATCTATGGTTATCATCTCCTAAAAATTCTATAGTTCATTTGCTTCTAATTTAACCATAATACTTGGGTTATATTAAATATGGATTTAAACCTAATTAATCCCAAAAGCTAACTCAAGTTTTTAGGATTGCACAATCCATATATAGGAGTACATAGTTCATGTTCTAGACGATGTTGGATAACATATCCTAACATTTCCTCTCACGTTCAGGCTCGATCCTGAAACGTGGACATCGCAATTGGGGTTCAAAATTGGAATATTCAAATAAGGGGAATCAGACTTTAATACCTCATCAAATATGGGTTTGGGTCTAACTGGTACAAAAAGTTAGTTCAAAGGTTTAGGGTTGTCCAATACATATATAGGAATCCAAAGTTCATGTGCTATCCATTGTGGGACAACATATCATAACTTTCCCTCTAACGCCTAGGCTCGATCCTGGAGCGTGGACATCACAATTAGGGCTCAACATTGGTATATTCAAATCGGGGCACACTTGATATCATATCAAATATGGATTTGGGAATAACTAATCTCAAAAGCTAGCTCAAGAGTTTAAGGGTTACAAAGTTCATATATAGGAGTCCATAGATCATGTTCTAATCGATGTGTGATAATATATCATAATACTTATCCTCACGTCTAAGCTCGATTTTGGAGCGTTGACATCGTAACCGCTCAAATGAGGACAAACCATATTTGTTATAATGTCAAATATAGATTTGAATCTAATTAATCTCAAAATTTAGCTCAAAAGTTTACGGTTATCCAATACTATATATAAGAGTCTAAAGTTCATGTTCTAACTGATATAAAAAATACATCATAACAAGATAACATGTCACTTATAAAAGTTCGACATGGCAATGAAAGTTTATACCATGGGTTTTTTCGAGTGAACCATGACAACGGCAAAGATTCCAACAATAACGTTGACTCATTTGATACGAATATGTGATTGCTTAATTATAATTTTTTTTTAATTTTTACCTTTCCATTTTTTTTATTTCCCTCTTTCTTATCTATCTCACGTTTATTTTTTCATTATATTCTCCTATGTCTTTTTAATTGTTTTCTCTAAAACTTTTCAATATCCTTTTATCTATCATAAAATCTCATATACATCAAATATAACAATACCATCTTATGTTTAATGGTCTAAAGAGTTCATGTTTATATTTGTTATATATTTGTTTTTCCGAAACATAAACACAATTTTATTGATTATAATTTTTTCCTTGTATATGCTTTGAAAGTCTCTAAAAATGTATTTTATTTATATTATACACATCTACAAGAATAAATTACCTTTTAAAATAATATCTTATAAACATATTTGAATTTAAATATGTTTTGAAAAATTTATGGATCTATTGTTAATCTGTTTCTTTTATTTAGATATTTTAACTTATTTTTAAAAAAATAAAAATCGAATGAAAATATAATAATTTATATTTTTTATTATCAATTGAATATATATTTTTTAATGATTATTTCGTATGTTTCTTGTTGTATAATACGAAGAAAAAGAAAGGTCAACCATATTATCCTAATTTAGTATTCCAAAATAAATTGTAAATACCTGCGCTATATCAAAATAATTCAGCAATAGAATTTCCCATTTATAAAAATTTTGAAGCCAATCTTAGTTAAAAAATATTTAAATATTGATTTGGAAAACAATATTTTTCCATAATCAAAGTAACAATCAACTAATTTTTAACATTTTTTTATAAAAGGACACCACATTTTTTTATCAAGGGACAATAGTAAAATTTATCTAAATTTTATATATTTTTATATTTTTATTATGTCAATTTTTTGTCCTCTACTGTTATCACATCATCAAAAGAAGAAAAAATCTCTTTCATTATCTTCAGACGAACGATGTTGGGTTTATACAACGAACTCAATGCAAATCTAATTTAATTGCAATTTTTAATATCTATCCCCATGCCTCTACGACTTATCTGAATCGTCCACCTATTTCCATCATTGCTACTTCACCAAACTTTCTTCCTTTCTCTTTCATCCTCTTTTCTTTTTCGATGTAGCATGAGATGAAAACATCGGTTTTGAGCTTTTTTTCTATTCATGAGGACGCGATTTATGAGCTCGGTATTTTGATTTCATGTACATATAGGCCAATTTCCTTCTACTCATGCATTCTACTCAAGTTTTTGTCTCCTCAACGAAATCTATTCTTCCCTTCTTTGATTTGTGTCTCGATTTGGTGAATCAAAGTCCACTATCCGTTTACAATTATGTTTGATTCTATCATCTTTCTACATCCTTCTTGCTTCTCCATAGCCCCTCTTCGAGTGGCCGCTTTTTGCAAATCCCTTCAATGGAACTCCTTTTCCAATGGTTTCTCCAATGTTCTTGTCTTCTTTCATGTTTTAGTAAATCTGTGCACCTTTTTCTTCGTCATGTTTCATCTCAAGGTCAAGTGCTCATTTTTTTCACAACTTCTAGAACTCCACCGCATAGGCGGTTTTGGCATTAGTGATTTCTCTCCCATGTTGCATCGTCTCCGTGAAGGTGAGATGAGGTTAGTTAATTAATGGTGTCAATCGGTTTAAAGCGATCGAGGAAGAGATTGGTTATAGGTTAGCGAAGCAGTGTGTGGATTCACCATCGAAGCTTTCATCTGCTGAATCTTGAGTTTTGCAGAGAGTAACCTTTCAGGTGAATCGTTAGCCTCAGATATTTGAAAGATCGATGCTAACTGCCTATCAGTCAAGTCCAAGGTTGCCAGAATTTGTAAGTTCTATTTATCGGATTCAATGTTTATGGCCAAATCAAGTTTTTGGTGTTGATTTTTTGGGTTTTATCTTTAGAAAATTTTAAATTTTGTGTAAGAGGAGTTGGTGAAGTTGTAATTGTTAACATTCAGAGTTTTTGTGTGATTATTTGAAAAGAAAGAGTAGGGTTGGTAGATATATGTTTCTACATACTATCCTTTGAGTGATCACCTTTGGTTAATAGTTTTGCGATAAAATGTAGTTCGTGAGAAATGAAAAACAAAATAAATAGATTAGATCTAGAATATTAGAGGTTTTAAATGTCAATCCTAATCACACATGGATGTGAAGATTTTTTCAATCAGATGTCTGAGGATCAGATCTACATAAAATGGGTGAATTTGGGATTTTTGTCCAAGTCTACAATGGTCATGTTAGGCTAGAAGCTACCTTAAATCCGTGATAACCATTTTTCAAATTCATGGGGTTATATCAATTTTTTTTATATTGTTTATATTTTTATGTTAGATTTTATGTAAATGAAATGACTTTGGCATGTAACATGATGAAATACTCAAATACTGTAGAGAATACCTTCACATAATGAAATTTCATTGAATCTCTATTGTCTTCTATGTACACATCGCATGACCTTTTGAAATGACTTTGGCATTGCAAGACCTCCATCTTAACTAGAGAGTGAGAGGAAGTCATTACAAAAGTTGAAAAATGTGACATAGTGATGAGTTTTTCAAAGTGGTTTCGGGTGTTTTATGCTTGAGTTTCCAAAATTCCGACTCCCTTCAGCATCTGTAGGTTCTTGAACCATCTTTTTCGCGGGTTCATCAGCATCTGTAGGTTCTTAAACCACTTTTTCTACATGTTTTTGAATCACCTTTTCTGCGGATTCGTCAACATCTACAGGTTCTTGAACCATCTTTTCGTAGGTTCTTAAACCACCTTTTCGCGGGTTCTTCTTCACCAACAACTTTATCTATACCTCTCACTTGCCCTTTCTCTTTTCTCTCGCTGCCATTGTTGTTAGTTCACCCCTTAGGTTTTGTTCTCCAAGTGTTTTTGGTCGTTTCGTCGGTGGCTCAGTTGACGGAGGTTATGGCTCTTGTCTTGCCTTCGATGGTTTTAACTTTTGTTTAACTATAAATTGACCATTAGACTTTCCGATAATGCTCAAGCATCTGCATAAAAATTACTTAAATCATTAGACTCCTCTTTTGTGACCATTACGACCCATGGGACCTGTAACCCTTGCGACCCATGCGACCTTTGTGACCCTTGCGATCCATGCGACCTTTGTGAACTTTGTGACCCTTGTGACTCAAGTGACCTTTGTGACTTAATATTACTTACTTAGTTGAACTTCGACAGGAACATCTGCATCAACCTCTTCAACTAGAACTTTTAGAGTTTCCTCAACACCAACATCAACGACAACCTCTTTGACATGAATCCCTGGAGTATCCTTTGCACAAACCTCGTTAGGAACACCAACGCCAACATCAGGAGCAACCACTAGAGGAACCTCTTCAGGAATGTATTCAAGTAGAGGAATGTTGGACCGAAGCCCACATGAAGGATTAACGGTAGATGTAATCTTTTCAATTAATGTTAAAATGTTTGGCACCTCCTCTTTTGAGCCATCTCAAGAGTCATTTTCAACCTCTGACTCCACCGGGTGTTCTCTTGACTCTTCTCTTGACACTGGATATGGATAGTGACGGAATTCAAAATCATCATCTCTCAGTGTATCGTAAGATTCGTGTCTAGTGCTCGTATCTTTTTTAACAGCCTTTGATTTTTCTGTCTTTCAGCATTTAGTCTTTTCGACCTTGTCATCACCTTTGGGATTTGCCGCCTTTTTTGGATTAGGTAAATCAAACCCGACGTCCCTTAGAAGGCCTTTTACAGCGTTGATGACTCTATTCTTCGACTTCTTTATTTCCTTCATTAATTTCTACTCCAGTGTTAAAGGGACTATCACTTATTCACATTCAATTTTAGCCTTTTCTTCAGCTTCAACTTCAGCTTCAGCATCACCTTCTTTTTCTTCATCAGCTTCAGCATCTACAAATCCTTCATCTTCATAAGGTTCAAATGTGGGTGAAACATCTGCAACCTCTATTGATTTTTTACCCTTGCTATTTTTCCTCTTACTCCCTTTCTCTTTTAATCCGAAGAGAGATTGCATAACTATTTGAGTTTGGATATTTTTAATATATAGGAGTTTGTGGTTCTGTAATTTATCTGATCTAAAAGAATGATGTGGTGATTAGCACATACTTTGAGGGGGAAGTTATAGATCCAGAAATTACAAATATTTGAGCACCATTTTGCAATTCCTCGAATTGTTATGAGTAATGGAATGTGTTGTATGTTCATATGTATGTTTTAGGAATCTGATTAGATGTATGTTCTCATTTATTGTAGCTCCCAAGAGGAAAAGACCAAGACCCATCAAACACGAAGATGACGACTAAAAGATTTTCATGTTCTGCTTAGCTTTGGACAGAGGCTGTAGGTAATGTTACTCACTATTGTTTAGTTATATCAATCTTATAAAACTCTTATCGTAATGTCAAATGGTTGTTTTGGTTTTGCATCAATGAAAAAGGACCTCGAGAAAACAATTATGATGTTGTGGGCAACCATTAGTGCTGGATATAATGGAAATTGCTTCAAGGATATTGTCATGAAGCAGCAAAATTACAAACATGTACACAAGTTATTATTTGATTTTTCTTAACTTGAATTTTGTGTCAATCAATTTTGCTCCTTGATCACAACCAAGTTAGTGAGCATAACTTCATCTTTCTATATGGATGTGAATGTGCTTTGATTTCACTTTCATGTTGCGATAATTAAGTGTTGCATTGTAGGGTTGTACAGCAAGAAATATCCATGGATTTACATTAGATCAAGTACAAGAGATGGTGAGATAATGGAAAGAAACTCCATCATTGTACATGCAACTAGATATGCAAGGTTTTCTGTTACTGTCTTTTTTAGCATAGACCGTCCATTTGATATAGCAAGGAGATAAATGCTACATTTCTATGCACAATTTGTTGACTCCAACTAGAAGGATTGTGAGAGGTAGTATGATTTTATGTTGACTCCAACTATAGAAGGATTGTGAGAGGCAATTTGAGTTTAATTGTTGAATGTATGATGTTGTATAAGTTAATAAAGTCAAATATGGTTAGGTCTAACTAATCCCAAAAGGTAGCTCAAAAATTTAAAGTTTCTTAATATCATATATATAAGACTAAGGTCCATATCCTTAGCCGATGTGGGACAATATATCACAACACTCCCCCTCATACCCAAACTCGGTCCTGGAGCGTGAATACAATCAGGGCCCAACACTAATATACTCAAATCAGGACGAACCTGGCTCTGATACCATGTCAAATATGGGTTGGACATAACTAATTTTAAAAGCTAGCTCAAGAGTTTAGAGCTGTCCAAAACCATATATATACGACCAAGGTCAATGTCATTAGCCGATGTGGGACAATACATCACAACAAATAATTATAAACATATAACATTATCTATTGCTTATTTTCGCTTTATGTAACAATTTTTTTCATGTTATGATAATCTATGGAGAATGGTATTTACGAGGTAGTAGAACAAGCTTCGATTGTGACTGCTATGAATGCAAGCATGCCTTTTTTGGTGACAAGGCTAGGCGCAAGATATGTGATGTTTTCTATTTGAATTTGTGTTTGAATTTTGTAAGTAGACTTGTGATGTTTTTCTTTTGAATTTGTGTTATAGTTTATATTGCTACTTTTGCCTATAAAACAAGTGATATAAATGAAGACGAATAATATCAATAATGATATTGATATATATGAATAAATATAAAATTAAATTAAATCAATTTTTTATATAAAAACAAATGTTTATTCACAAAATAATAAAACATCTTAATCTTAATATTAATATTACGAATATTATTTAAATTATTACGAATATTTTTTTAAAATAATATACTAAAATTATTCATATTACAAAACACAATGATTTATAATTATCTAAAATAATTATATCAAATAATATTGATTATAAATAACAAAATTATAATTTAATATAAATTAAATTTTAAATAATATTATTTTATATTATATAAAAGCTTTGCAAATCCAGATTTTTTTTCGGGGTAACTTCAAAAATACCCTCGTAGGGCTAAAACACTTCAAAAATACCCTTCCCGTATTATATAAAGCAAATCCAGATTTTTTTTCGGGGTAACTTCAAAAATACCCTCGTAGGGCTAAAACACTTCAAAAATACCCTTCCCGGAACCGGAAATATTTCTAACTTCAAAAGTACCCGTATAAATGTTGATATTCCCAAAA
>CM071862.1:9425973-9453002 GCA_036759665.1 Gynandropsis gynandra
TCTTGCCACCAATGTGACCCATGCGACCCATGTGACCCTTCCTACCATTGGACTTGTCGTTTTGCACTCATTGAACTATTTCTCCAGTGGAAATAGAATGCGTGCAGAATCTTTGATTGACTTTGTAAATGTATTGTTTTGATTTGGAATCTTTGTAAATGTATTGTTTTGATTGGTTTTTGTCATTTTATCATCCTAAACCCGTAAATTCGTCGAGTTCGCATCTATTCATCAATATATGCGATCATGCGACCCATGCGACGCATGCGACCCTAATTTGGAATTCATTAGTTTGACGTTGTAAATGTATTGTTTGATTGGTTTTTGTCATTTTATCATCCCAAACCCGTAAATTCGTCGAGTTCGCATCTATTCATCAATATATGCGATCATGCGACCCTAATTTGGCATATATGCGACCAAGCGACCCATGCCATTATCAATATGCCATTAACAATATATTTGAGTTGTATATGTCTAATTTAGAATCAATATAGATAATAATATAAATAATATCGACATTTGAAGAAAATGTTAAATGTATTGTTTAATCATCCCCCGAGTTCTTAAAACACTACTATCACTTTTGAAACACGGGCATTGGTTATACACAACTCAACTAGGTACACATGGGTCACAATCTGTTTTAACCGTTGATTGACGTTGTAAATGTATTGTTTTGATTGGTTTTTGTCATTTCATCATCCCCAACCCGTAAATTCGTCGATTTCGCATCTATTCATCAATATATGCGATCATGCGACCCATGCGACGCATGCGACCCTCATTTGGAATTCATTAGTTTGACGTTGTAAATGTATTGTTTGATTGGTTTTTGTCATTTTATCATCTTAAACCCGTAAATTCGCCGAGTTCGCATCTATTCATCAATACATGCGACCATGCGACCCATGCGACCCATGCGACCCTCATTTGGAATTATTTCATTTTCACCAGAATTCCCGCCGAACTTTTCGCCAAAATTTGAAAAAACTTTTCGAATTCCATCTGACGGACGGCGATTCGTATTCGAGCTGTTTCCTTTTTTCTAATAACGAAACTCTCTCTCTAACTCTCATCATCATCATCATCATCATCATATTGCCGAAAATGCAAACGACTGGTGACGGCGATTCGATGTCAGGGTCATCTTCTTCTGAAGAGAGGATTTTCACGGTACCAGTCACGCGTTCAAATCTGGCCAGAGATGCAGTGGTAAGTGAGGATTTTCACGGTATCATCATCATCATCATCATATATGCATTAGTTTGACGTTGTTGTAAATTTATTCGGTTATCGCAGACACTTCCGATACAGTTTGTGAGGTCGAATGGTCTTTGCGGTAGACGAAGTAAGGTTGATCTGCCAACCAATTACACAGACGTTTGGGAGGCACATCTAAGGTCCGTGAAACGCAATGGCGCTAGCATCACCATGGGTTGGACAAAGTTTTGTCAAGATAATGGTTATAACGTCGGTTGTACCCTCAAAGTCGAACTGGAAGCCATTCTCGATGATGTACCTTGTCTACTGCTTGCCCTTATAATCTTCATAGATTGAATTCTGTTGTATTTGGTTGGTTTTTGTATTTGGTTGAACTTCATTTGAACAACAAAATTCATGTTTGTTTTTGGTTGGTTTTTTTAACTATTATTCAATAGAATGTATTATTGTTAGTATCGATGTTTTTGTGGATTTACTATTATTGTACAATGGGTCACATGAGTCGTAGAAGGGTCTTATGTGTTCACAAAAGGACAAGTCACATGGGTCGGAAGAAAAGATTCGGACTGCAAAGGGTCACATGGGTCGCATGGGTCACATTGGTGGCAAGACAGGAGTCTGACAGCAAAACGACAAGTCGCACGAGTCGCATAGGTCGCATGAGTCGAACAAGGGTATTATGTGGTCGCATGAGTCGTCCATGGGTTACAAAGGTCACAAAAGTTATTCTGATGATATTCTATGAGATATTCTGGATATTTTCTGATATCTTTTTTAAATCAGAATTATTTTCGAAGATTGTATAATATTACGCGATATTATATTTCCTTTTCCGTATAATATTATACAATATATAAGAACGTTTTCCGTGATTAACAGAATGAATGGAGAATTGATTCGACTTCTTTCAAAATGTAGTCGCATATTTTATCATAACAGAATGAATGGAGAATTGATTCGACTTCTTTCATAATCTTACGAACAATAGATGCAAAATAAGACATTTTCAACGTTTAAATATTGATTACATAAGGTCTCAAAGGTCACAACGGTTAAAACAAGGAAAGAAAAAAGTTGAAGCAAAAGAAAAAGGCAAAAAGAAGTTCGAGAAAGAAGAAGGCAAAGTACGAGAAAAAAAAAGAAAGAAAAAAAGGTCAAATTTGCTGAAGATTAATGACTCTTTCACCGCAAGAAATGCTCCATTGACACTTCGGGCTTTGAGTCATGTACGGTGAGTTCCACGGTAGCAAATGACCTCCAACCGTGACCTTAGGTAACGCGGATAGAGCTTGATGCCTGAGTCCGCCGATTACCAAGACCTTATGTAGTGCAGATACATCACAAAGTACTCCATCCATGTTGTAAGTACTTGTGTGTATCTGCATACAGACTGAGTCCGACGATTACCAAGACATTGAGTAACAAATAGACAGCACGATGCCCTGGGTCGACCATGTGACCTTAACGGTCACAAAGGTAACAAGGATTTTTCAGAGAATTAGATGTTAGAAATCGCCCTTTTGGAAGAATGAAAGACTCGAAACAAGAGATGATTTGGTGCTTGTTGTTGTAGCTTTCCTCCTCTATTTATAACGAAAAATAAATGGACTCCTAAAATCCAGAAAGACAATAAATACAAAGAATGACCAAGGTGCATGTATTGACCACATCTTTACGTCTTCACTGTGGCATTGGTAAAATAAAAAGCATAGCTAGAACCTGGAAAAGGCAGTGTAGTCTGACATTGAAAAGACTAGTCGGAAGGGTCGCAATGGTCGGAAGGGTCGCAATGGTCGGAAGGGTCGCAATGGTCGGAAGGGTCGCAATGGTCGGAAGGGTCGCAATGGTCGGAAGGGTCGCAATGGTCGGAAGGGTCGCAATGGTCGGAAGGGTCGCAATGGTCGGAAGGGTCGCAATGGTCAAAAGGATCGCAATGGTCGCATGGATCGCAAGGGTCGCATGGGGATAATAGGTCGCAAGGGTCGCATGGATCGCAAGGGTCGCATGGGGATAATAGGTCGCAAGGGTCGTATGAAGGTCCAATACACTGGGATAGTTGGAGTCGCAAGAAGGTCCAGTGTATTGGACCTTCTTGCGTCTCCTACCATCCCACTGTATGTGACCTTAATGCTACAACACAAGAGATGAGAAAAATCAAAGTAAAATCAAAGTAAATGAAGCATCTTTCATGTAAATGATCAAGAGTAAAACTTTCTTACGAATACTAATCGACTCCCCGTGAATGCTTGAACAAGTTCCGTCACTCGGTAACCATTTGGTGTAACGGGGAAAGACGTAAGGTGAAGAGAGTTGAACATTGGAATAAACTTTTCAATAAACCTTCGATCGATTCCACATAATAGATGATAAACCTGAACAAGAGAAACTAAGTAAAAAAACCCGTCTTAAGATAATAAAAATTTAATCTTTCGAACAAATTCAAGTGATTTACCTGAGCATGAGTTAAAATTCGTCGTGTTGGCTTCATACAACTTTCGTCTATTATGTGGAATCGATCGAAGGTTTATTGAATCTTTCGCCTACTTCTACTATAACCGCAGACTTCCTGAATCCATCTTTTGAAGGTCTACCTTCTTGTGTCTCTGACATGTCCAGTGTATTGGACCTTCTTGCGTCCCCTACCTACCAGTGTATTGGACCTTAATGACAACACAAGAGATGATTTGGTGCTACAAATTGTTGTAGCTTTTCGGTTTTTCCTCCTCTATTTATAAACTCATATTCAACGAAAAATAAATGAACTCCGTTTTAACCAAGGTGCATGCATTGACCACATTAAAGAACCTTTTAATATAGGTCTTGAATGAATGAATGTATTGATCGCAAGGGTCGCATGGATCGCAAGGGTCAAATGGGTCGCATGGGTCGCAAGGGTCGTATGAGGCTCTGTGACCCTTGTACCAAATATTAGAAAAAAAACAATGTACCAAATATTAGAAAAAAAACAATGTACCAAATATTAGAAAAAAAACAATGTACCAAATAATAGAAAAAAGAATGTACCAAATATTAAAAAAAATGTACCAAATGTTCACATCTACCAGTAAAAAAAAAACAATGTACCAAATATCAATTTAGTCATCTTCGGGTTCATAGATACGTTCTCCATTACTATATATATCAGCCGCCATCTTCTCACGCATGGAAGTAACATTGTCGTCGCAAATTAAGCGAAACATATTCTCCTTTAATAACGAGGCTTCTACGAATTTATAGGAGAAAACACCACAGTCATGCCCGCTTTGGTTCTGTGGCAGACCTTCATAATACACATACCATCATTCATCTTCTCCAGAAGCCAAAGAAGGAAACCCTCCGAGAATGAGCATCTTGGGGACAGCTTTTCTTATCCTCTCAATCACCGGATCGATATGTGTTTCCTTAAGGCTCATCCTGCAGTCGTATACCGTGATGCATCGGGTTTTGAAATCCGCTTTGATGGCTACCCAATGACATCCTACCCATCGATTATTTATCGATGGAATGTTTAGAACCGAGACAAAACCTTCATAATCACTAATTGGTGGGTTGGCGTTCAAAAACTGACTAAGCTTTTCCGGCAAAGTTTCCATATCCTCGTACGTCCACATCGAGAGCGTCTGCATGAAAGCAACAGGACAAACGTAATAATTCTGATACGCGCTGGGATCCGATGCCAAGCGAGAAGACAGCTCCATCAACGCCTTATCCAATTGCTGCAAAAAAAAAATTAACACACAGGAATGCATATGACACAAAACTCCGTGAGACTAAGGGTTTAAAAAAACTTACTTCATCTTCAAGCCATGCGTTGGCCTTTAATATAATCTCCCAAAACTTTGGCCCCCGGGGAATATTTAGCTCAGATTTCCACCACCGATCATGTCGAGGTGCCTTCAGGAACAAATATAGCCTAGTCAACTTTTCACCGCTAGCATCAGTGAACGAAGGAAATCGGGTTATCAAGCCCTTTACTAATCCTCTGGGATTCCACACAAACTCCTCAGGTTCTTGAACCACCGTTTTTGCTCTTTTCGCCGGCGGAGGTTCAACATATGGCGCAGACTCCTTCGATAAAGGTCCAGCACCTGCATAAAATTTACCTCATTAAACATATGGCGACCAATGGGACCAATGCGACCTATGCGACCAATGAGACCAATGCGACCTATGCGACCAATGGGACCAATGCGACACATGCGACCCATTCGACTTTAGCGACCCAGTGATACATAAGACATATGAAACCCATGCGACTCTAACGACCCTGCGGCTTATGCGACCCTACGACTCTAACGACCCTACGGCTTATGCGACCCTACGACTTATATGCCTCGATGGAAATTGACACTCAAATGACCGTTTCACTAAATATTACTTACTTGGTGGAACTCCATCAGGAGCAAGGTTTCTTGACACTGGATTTGGACGTCGAAGGAATTCAAAAGCAAAATCACCAACAGTGTCGGAAGATTGGGTTTCGATGATCGCAACTTTCTCGGCAGCCTTTGATTTTAGAAGGTCTCTTACGGCGTTGATGATTCTCTTCTCCGACTTCCTTATTTCCCCTATTAATTTCTTCTCCAGTGTCAGAGGGACTGCAGCATCACCATCAGCATCAGCATCACTCACGCACTCCTTCCTCTTAGTCCCTTTTTCCTGCAAAATGACCAATTACGAATACATTATACTTCTACCGACCTAAGCGACCCATGCGACCCAACCGACCCATGCGACGCAACCCACCCGTGCGACCCTCAACCGACGCGTGCGACCCATGCGACTCAAACGACCCTCAGACACTCCGCGACACTCAAACGACCATTGCGACCTAACCGACTCACTGACAATGACACTCACCCGTTTCAAATCAATAAACTGAGTCTAAGATGGTCATGAAACTACTGCGACCCTTGCTACTCAACCGACTCACGGAGTCGAAGATGTTCATGCAACTCCTGCGACCCTTGCGACCCTTGCGACCTAACCGACTCACTGACACTGACACCCATTTCAAATCAATAAACCATTTTGTGACTCGAAAGCTTGCAAAACCCTAGAAATCGAACTACTTACACTTATTGACGCCATTGAAGATTGACTCGTGCTCTCTTCGTGCTCTCTTCGCCAGTTTCCTTCTCGCCAACTTCAAATCGTTCGCCAACTTCAAATCGTTCCCTCTCAAGTTCGAAATCACTTATTTCTTTCTTGCTATCAACTTTTAAACAGGTGTCACGGCGAAAAACTGTTCGGCTTTCTCGTTTTCGGCAGTTTTTCACGTCGAAAAACTGCCGAACTTCCATTTTTCCACGTTCGAACGTTAAGGGCAAATTGGTCTTTTCCTCAGTTTTTATTTTTCGGATTTAATAATTATTTTGGGGAAGGGTATCTTTGAAGTGATTTAGCCCTTTGAGGGTATTTCTGATATTCCGCCTTTTTTTTCATCACGTGACCGATTGCTGGTCGTCCATCTCGTTTTTGGGTGATATCAATGGCTGGAGTCTTTCGGGTCACCTGGCGCCCGACCACCCGATCCAAGGATCCGCAGCACAGGATGCTGCTACCTGTCCACCTGAATCCCTCGCTGCGCTTCAACAGTTGATTGTCTCTGGATTTAGTGATTTGAACGGATGGATTTAATCACCGACCAGTCGTAGGGCATCCTGACCGTCCGTTTTTTCTAGAGTTTTCTCAGGTTCCTTTTCACCTCTTCCCTCGCCCCTTTCACCCCTTATCCATTCTCATTTTCAGTTTAGGGTTGTTTTAAAAACTTTTGTCCCCTTGATTCTTCTCACCGGCCGCCGGATTTTTTCGGCTTCTCTGAATAAAATACGAGCGGCGATCCCGGCCGCGTGTGAGAATCGGAGGGTCGATGTCCGATCTACTATGTTTTGTTTTTAGATTTCGATTTCGTGGTTGTTCTTCGCTTCGTGGGTTCTTTGTTTTTTTTCCTCTTTAGATTTCCGTTGCAGTTTATGTTCTTGCCGGCGGTTGCATGTCCGGTACGCTCTCCGGCTCGCATGCTTCTTAACCCTATTAGGTTTTCCAACTGATCCGGTCAAAAATTATTTGCCAGTGAAGAAAAATGAAAAGACTTGGGCAAAGAACTACAAAGACAGAGAGGTCGACGAAGGTACAGAAAGAAAGAGAGAAGCCGAGTCAGAGAGATATATAGAGAGAGAGTCAAAGGGGAGTGAGAGAGGTCGAAGTAGAAGGAGAAGAAGAACGGAAAGCAATCGACGTCGGCGAACGGAGAGAGAGACGGCCGAATAATAACACTGTTCAACTTGGTGGACCTCACATCTCATTAACTTTGGCGTTAAGCTAATTATAATAATCCAATTTGGGTATTTTAATAATTAATTAGAAGATTAATTAAATTTTAATTTAGGGGATAGGCCACGGTGTCATCAGAGAGAGACGGTTTAGCTATTGGTACGCCAGTCGAGTCCTGACACACCTCATTAATGCTTTTTTGACCAATAGTATTTTTATTTATTTTTTCCTCTGCAAATATATAATTTTTAAAACTAAAATTACTTTTTTTTCTTTTTGTTTTTTCGGTTTGAGCTTACGTTACTTGCTAAGGTTTGTTATATAATTTATTGGTTTTAAAATCATTACCCTGTAACTATTTATCCAATTATTAAACATTCTTTAAAAATAAAGTATATAAGATTTATAACTTATACTCCTTAAATAAAAAAGACATTGGTATTAATTTTTTATATAATTTATTGGTTTAAAATCATTAACCTGATATTGATTCCATCGAATGTATTGCAAATTATGTATATCCAAATATTGAGATTGAGTATCAAAATTCTATTTATTTTCAAGACCGCACAATATATGTCCGACAAATGAAATTGTAAATGAAATAAATGAAATTCTGTTACAAAAAATCTCTGGGTACTCAAAAGAATATCTAAGTTCAGATTAGGGGTGTAAAATGAGCTGTCGGCTCGCGAGCCAACTCTAGTTCGGATCATATTTAAGCGAGCCGAGCTGGGTATTTTCTACTCATTTAAAAAACGAGCTCACGAGTCGAGCCCAAAACGAGTCCGAGCTTAAATGAGCTGGCTCGAGAGCTGACGAAAATAAAATATTTTCCATTTTTGTATATTATTATATATAATATTGCATTTAATAAAATATAATATATTGTTTAAACATAATATACTATTATAATGTATTTTCCTTTTTCTAATAATTGATATAACAAAATAAAGAAACAATTTAGTAAAATTACGAGCGATCGAATAATTACGATGATATTTTATATTTTTTATTCGAGAAGGTTATTTTTTATTTAGTACAATGATATTTTATAACATTATATTTGAATTAATGTTTTCATATTTTCGATATTTTATTTGGTTCGTTTGATATGTTTATCATATATGATATTACAACTAATTCAAAATAATTAAATAGTTTGGCTCGCGAGCCAGCTCGTTTTTTGGCGAGCTAGAGGCGAGCCGAGCTGAGCTAGGATTTTCCAGCTCGTTTTTTGGCGAGCTGAGCCGAGCTGAGCCGAGCTGAGCCGAGCCAGCTCATTTTACACCCCTAGTTTTGATCCATTATGCGATAATTATTCAAATAACAACGAAACATCCGAATTATATAATACATAATTTTTGAACAGTTTGAAATATCCAAGGATTTGTAACCATTGACTGATATTAAAAGAATGAGCACCACTTATACTTTCGCGAAATATTGATCAAATGCTTGGACTATGTAATGGAAACGTCTTCAAATAACGTAATTAGATAACAATATTATAGAAGGCAAAATAATTACAAGCACTCATGCATGCAATAAAGTATTCATACCTCCACTACCGTTAATTTCAACTAATACAATTTTACCGTTTCATTTCAAACGAAAACGATTTCCTATTATGTTATGTTTCGCAATGACAATTAAAAAAAGCCAAGGACAAAGCAATAATCAAGTCGATATATATTTATCAAAACCGGTGTTTAGTCATGGACAATTATATGTAGCAGTTTCGAGAAATAAAAGTAAAAATGGACTAAAATATTTTATTTTAGACGAAAATGACAGATGCACCACAAAAACAACGAATCTTATGTATAAAGAAATTTTTAGTAACATTTAATAGAATTATGTATTTACATTTCAATTTCTATATGTATTCCTTGCTACATGTTAAAATTAAATATTATATATTCATTTCAACTCGCACGAAGCGCAGGGTTAATACTAATTTATAATAAAATAACTAACAATTATTAGATAAAAACATCATATTATTTTTATTATTTTCCAATTATTATTTATTATTTTCTAAATAATTTGATCTAAATTATTAAATTCCAATAAATATAAAATAAGATATTTTTTATGATAATTTACTTAATATGAAAAATTAAAAATTAAAAATTTTAAAAATTGATTAAGATACAGATATCGATTTTACCTATTATAGTAAATGACACTATAAATATATACAATCAAATATAAAATATAACTAAAATTATTGTAAAATCTAATGTTGATCATATATTTCTTTTTGAATTATCAATTTTTTATATTATTATAAAAATTAAAAAGTTATTTATATAAGAATAATTATCTACTAAAATTTTTATAATATCATAAAATTATTCAGCTAGTAATATTTATTTACGATAACTCAACTTTCCAAAATTATTCAGATATCATAAAAAATGTAAACGAATTCTATAATGTTCAGATAAAACATTTTGGTGAGCAAAATGAAAGTTTTAAGTTGACGAAAAATATTGATTATATTTTCACGTTAATATTTTTAAAATACATTAATTTATTTATGTAACAAATAATATATATTAAAAAGAAATATTTAAATGGAAGTATTTATTAGTATAAAAATGTTTTATATGTATATATTAAACATCTTAAACGTATTTGTAATAACTTTAAAATTGTGTGAAACTATTTAAATGGAAGTATTTATCAGCTCATTTTTCTTCTCACCATTCAAGTTATTTTATTGTAATACTGTATCCTATAGTTTATATTACAAAACAAAAAAGGAAGAAAAATGTAAGGAAAAAAAAAACAAATTAAAGGACAAATACTTAGAATTAGAGCTTTAATAAATTTTCTAAAGATAATTCTGTAATTTTGTTAGTTTAATATTTACTTTGGTGAAAAAGTTATTTATTTGAATATTTACTAAGGATAATTTTTTATTAAATATTTTTACGTATTCCATTTTCAAGTTTTTATATTTGGGTTTCAAAAATAATTTTGTAATTTTATATTTTTAAACTTTATTTTGATATTTTGATTAAAAAATCATTTTATAATTTAATTAATTTTTAGATATCTATTTATATTTAAAAAAACAAATTTGAATTTGAATGTATCTTAAATATTGATTGTGAATTCGAATTTTATCAATTTATATTTCAATTTTGGAACAGATTTGAAAAGAATTTTCCATAACGTCGATCTTACAAATTTAATAAATTTTCTTTAATTTATCAAATATTAACAATTGTATTTAAATATACAATCAACAAAAATGTATTGTTTTTATTATAAATCCATATAAAAATCAAAAATTATATTTAAATAATTATTTTATTTTAAATAAAAATAAAATAATTATGATATTTATTATTAAAATTATTATCGTGATTTTATATATAAAATATAAATAAACTTTCTCGTTACAATAAATCATGCTCAAAATAAAAATCAATTTACCTGTTACACGGATTTAGATAAAATAAACCTTTAAAGCAATGCAACATGATAACTCGAAAATGAAACATTAAATAAATAAAGAAAATGAAAAAAAATTTGAAATAAATAAAGATGTCGAGGATTTACGAGAATCTCTTGAAAACACCACTCTTTTAATTTTCATATAAATCCAACGCATCAATTCCTGTTTTGGAAATTGCTTTAGCCAACTGTCTTGATCCAAACATAAATATGTTCACAATTTCTTTTCTTAAATATCGTTTGTCGTTTGTTTTTTCTTATAAAATATAACGATTAAACGGAGTAAAAATTAGGCAAAAGCTTAGTTCAACTTTTTAACATAAAAAAATGTATAACAAACAAAAAAGGTTAATATTATAAATATTTGAATCATAATATAAAACAAACTCAGAATTGATACAACTGACATATAATCCATATTAAATTGAATAGTTGATAAATATAGATAACCTCTATCTTTTAGATTATGTATATAAATATTATATTCTACATTTATTTTCTATATCGATTTTATCGACAATTTTCTGTATAATTATCTATTTTGTACAACTATTATACAAAATTTGAAGAATTATCCAATTTACAACCAAAAAATTACAGAGGTGGATTTTTGTGATTGTAACAAAAGTAAAGTTTTGAATAGGCGTTCAATTTTATATATTGACCGAAGATGGCATTATAAATGACTCGATCGAAAAAAGAGGATTTGTTGTCTATTGTATTTTTATTAATTTATTTATTATCAGTATGACCTTGAAATTGTCATCTAATTTCCATCTATTTATCAAACGTTATAAATAATAGTCGGCCCGAGTCACGTTCATCGATGTATTGCTTAAACGAGGCAGCCTATGTTACATGTTAATGTCGTGATGTTCGAGGCATCCATTATCTAACATATCGAAACATAAGTTGTATTAATCACCTTTTTTATATATTTTTGTTTTTATTCCCTAGATGTGTTCTATTTGGCCAGTTAATTGGACATGTAAAATATATGTTTCTGTTTAGTTTATTTTGCGAGAATTTTTAAAGGAAAAAATGTCTCTAACTTTACATTAATTCTTTTTTAATTATACGACTCAACCAATTTTCCTTTCATCTTACAAAATTCAGTCCATTCCTTCCTCAACTTTGTCAATTCAGTCGATTCTTCCCTCCCTTATATAAACCGTGTAATGGCGTTAACTGACCCGATTTTGATCCGGATTCGAACCAATTCGAATACCAGATTTTGATCCATATTATACCCGATTTTTAACCCGATTTCAACCCAATTTTAACCCAATTTCATCTAAATTTAACCCGATTTCACATATTTTAATCCTATTTCACATATTTTTACTCGATTTCACCGAATTTCAACTCGATTTTACATAATTTTTATTCTAGTTCACTCAAATTAACCCGATTTCACCCTATTTTAATCCAATTTCACCAAAATTTAACACGATTTCACTCAATATTTACTCGATTTCACTTAATTTCAAACCGGTTTAACTGAATTCTAACTCTATTTCACTCACATTAAACCCGATTTCACCCAATTTTAACCAAATTTACCCAGATTTAACCCGATTTTACCTATTTTAATCCATTTCATCCAAATTTTACTCGATTTTACCGAATTTCAAGCCGATTCAACCGAATTTTAACTCTATTTCACTCGAATTTAACCCGATTAAACCCAATTTCATCCAAATTTAACCCGATAACAATCAGGTATAATATGGGTCAAAATCGGGTATTCGAATTGGATCAAAATCGGGTCGGTTAACGCCATTACACGGTTTATATAACGGAAGGGGGAATCAACTGAATTGACAAAGTTGAGAGAGAATCGGTTTAATTTTGTAAGATGAGGGGAGAATTGGCCGAATCGCATAGTTCAAGGGGAATTAACGTAAAGTAGGATAGTTAGGGTGGCTAGAGGTTTTTCCCATTTTTTAATTATAATATACAATTTATTGCCATGGCACTAAAATTTCAAACAAAAAAAAGTAATATATATATATATATTAATATTTTCAATATTCTACGAATAGAAGAAATATACTTAACCAAAACCTTCATGAAAATATCAACTAATTGACTGGAAATTAATGTTGGAGACCCTGACTCTATTCGGATCGTAGAACAAAGATGAAAATCGGACGAAGGTAACATAATATCAATAGTCGTCGAACGAAGATAAATTACGAAAATACAGACGATACAAAATAATAATACAAAATAATAAATATCTAAATGTTTTTTTATGCTTATGAATAAATTTTAGACAAAATTTAAAATATATATTTAAAGAAGTAATTTTTTATTATTAATTTCAATAATTGAATAGTTTTATGAAAAAATGAAGTCTTTAAAAAGTTTGAATACCTTTATCTATCTATTTTCCTTTGTTACTTTTCAAAATCGTATACATTTCTTGCTCATCCATATTAAAATTTTTGTCAAAATTCTTAATCTCGCTTATAAAAGAATTATGAAAAATCGTAAATTTCTTTTTTAAATCTCTTTCGGGAAGTTTTACCATTGCCATTTGATATATTGTCGTTAATGAAAATAATAAGTATAAAATAATTGTTTTGTAGTCCAATATAAATTTTTTGGTTTGAAAGCGTAGGTTAAAAGGATTTGGATTTAATTTCATTCAAAAATTAGAATAAATCTATACCTTAATTAATATAGTATAACACAATAATATTTAGAAGGATTCTCTCGTTTTACTAGTAACCGTCTAACTTTCCACTTTGAAAGTGCATTCAGTTGGCCACCCGATGACCTGAACTCACTGCATCCATTGAATATATAAAAAAGCGGGTGTTTTAATTTTTTTTATTTTATTTTTTGACGCTTTTTATGTGTTTTCATCATCATCTTCTTTTAGACAACGGTTAGAAATTTTATTTTAACGTTGATTCATATAAATATAAGTATTTAATAATTATTATTTAGGTATATACGGTGATGATTAGTGTTGTATTGAGAAAACAATTATCGGGTGGAAATCCCTCCGTGTCAATACGTATAATTTGAAACCAAAAAACAATTTTGAGAATAATTACAAGTTTGATATTGATCTATAATTATTATAAGTTAAATGACATATCCAAAATATATGTCTTTAAACTCATGTTTTTTTATTTATTTAAATTAAATATTTGTTTTTTTATACGGTGGATTACCAAACACACAAAATATTACAAAAAAAAACAAAGAAACGAAAACACATAATTATTTTATATCATCGAAGAGAATACTAAGGAGAAATTGGTGGATTTGGTATTGGAGAAAAGAAAAGATCTACCGACAAAATATGGATTCATCAAGTAAGGCATCAATAATTCTTCATGTTTATAAATATTTGTTTGGTTGATTTAATCCCTTATTAGATTATCGTTAATTGCTTCCGCATATAAGATTATCAAATTTCTTACAATTGATATCAAAGCTTACTAATAGAAATTAAATCACGGGGTTGAAATTTGTTGATTAAATCTAAATTGGATAAAATACAGAATTAAATCTCTATAATTTTATGTGGTTTTATTAATATGGTTTCGGTGAATATTTTTCTGTGCCTCATAAAATTTACGGTTGATTTTATGGGTTTAGTTGTTTTTAAAAAAATGGTTTCACTGTTACGAGAGGAAGAAATCCTCTATAACCATTCACCGCCCAAAACACCGACACTCCCTTCGAAGCCTCTCTGTCCGGCGGAAGCCTCTCTGTCCGTCGATAACCTGGTCGTCGGAAAGTTACGGGAATGAACCTCGGTGACGAATGTGTCCGTTCGTCTCTTATGCGACAAACATGTCGATTCATTCTCGACAGCGTGGGAAGTATATTGACATCGATTCGTCGTTTCGTTTCGCCGCTCGTCGGTGACAAATGTTGCAGTATCGTCGGCGGGTAGCTCCGTCGAATTTCGTAATTTTGGAATTTCGAGTTGCTCCGCCGAACTTCGGAATTTCGGCGCCGGTCACTGTCTTGTGGTGGTCGGATTCCAAACCGATGGACCTCCAGTGGTTTCGTCGACGAATCGGCTTCGAATTTCAGTGTTTTTGAAGGATTTTCAGAAATTTGAGGCGAAGAGGGGGATACATACACATTGTATTTGTGTATGTATCTGTGTCAAAAAATGAATAAAAAAATATTTAAGCGGGCGGATTCAAACCGGCGCCACTATGTAGTGTGTGGTAAACCACTAGACCACGTCACAAACACAATATAATTTTATGATGTTTTAACTATATCATAAATAAGAATATAAAACAATAAGTGTAATATTAGTTACATAGAGATTTGAACCCGGATTATTTGTGCAATTGGATTGGGTATGACCACTAGACCAAGTAAACATTTCGATAATATGATGAAATCGTCATAACTATATAGACATACAGAATTCTTGTAAAAATCGAATTCTAGGTATGTATTTCTTTAAGATCACGTAATTTAATTCATTAAATTTTAATGAGTATGTTAGTTACCAAAATGGCCCATTCGAGTTAATTAATGATTTAAATTATTTATATAAATGTTTAACTACATAATGATATTTAAGAATGATGATAAACATTTATAATTATTAACATGTACTTATATGGTTACCCAAAAATAGATCTTACTCATGTTTAATAACAATTGAAGTAGATTATGAACTTTATTTAATTAACATATGATGTACATCCAAAGATGGCTTATATGTCAAAGTAACATTGTGATTAATCTTATATATGTTGCTTGATGCATGTTGATTGTGTTTAGATTTTTCGCAAAGTTGAATTTAAATACAATATTTTAGTATAAGTTATATAGTCTGAATTATTTTCTGAATTCAAAGCAAATTAAATGTGAGATGTGATTATTTTGCAGCGGTCTCCACTATGTTAAGTATGACTGCCAATGGTATCAAGTTTAATGGGCATAATTATGACAATTGGATCGAATATGTGAAGCTGAACGCTGGCCATTTAGGACTCAATTCAGCTCTCATTATGGAAGACCTTAAGGTTAAATATCCCCAAGCCAATTTTGCTTATCGTGGCCATCCAAATGCTGGTACAAGTGGCGGCAAAGCTCCAAGTAAGAAAAGAAAGAAAAAGGGAAAGCAACCATATAAGGTGCAGCCTGGTGAAGGGCAAGGAAATGTTGAAAAGAATCTGAAATGTTTCTTTTGCAGCAAACCTGGGCACAAGAAGGCTAATTGCCTGAAAAGGAAGGCATGGTTTGAAAAGAGAGGTATACATATTGTTTCTGTATACTTTGAATCAAATCTGATTAAAGTTCCTTCTAATACTTGGTGGCTTGATACTGGTGCAACCACTCATGTTTCAAATGTTATGCATGGTTACCTAAATCTCCAACGAATGTAAGGAAGTGAAAACTTTCTATTTATGGGAAACAGGATGAAAGCTAGAGTTGAAGGTATTGGGACATATAGAACTATGTAAGATACGGGCTATTTCCTTGATCTAGAGAAGTGTCTATATGTTCCTGATTGTTCTAGGAATCTTGTTGCCGCTTCAAGGTTGGATGTTTTAGGATTTAATTTTAAGATTGGACATGGTAGTTTTTCATTGTATCGTGGCATAAACCTTTGCGGTACTGGTTTATTGTCTGATACTTTGTATTGTTTCAATCTAAACTCTACTTTTGTTAATTCCCTGCATAATGTTGAATGTGATATTGGTATGAAGAGGAATGCACTTAACGAGTCATCTGCTGACTTGTGGCATAAAAGACTCGGCCATATATCCAAGGAGAGGATTATGAGACTAATTCAAAATGGAATTTTAACTCAATTGGATTTTACCAATTGGAATGATACTTGTGTGGATTGCATTAAGGGTAAGCACACCAAACATGTGTCTAAACATACTACCACAAGGAGTAGTGGATTACTCGATTTAATACATACAGATATTTGTGGTCCTTTTGATGTATCGTAATGGGGCGGTAAAAAGTATTTCATCACCTTCATTGATGATTAATCTAGTTACTGTTACCTTTATTTGTTACGTGAAAAGTCGCAATCTGTTGATGTCCTTCAGACATTCATTACGGAGGTTGAGAGACATCTCAATAGAAAGGTTAAGGTAATACATTCTGATAGAGGTGGTGAATATTATGGAAAGACATCAAAAGTTGGAACTAGGTCCATTTAAGAAACTTCTTGAGTCTAAGGGCATTTGTGCGCAATATACAATGCTCTGCTGGCCATAACAAAATGGCGTTGCAGAAAGGCGTAATCGTACATTGATGGAAATGGTTAGGAGTATGATGAGTAATAGTTATGTACCTATTTCATTGTGGATGTATGCATTGAGGACAACTGCATACATATTGAATAGGTTACCTAGTCAAGCAGTTCCTAGGACACTTTACGAACTGTGGACATCTAGGAAACCTAGTTTAAGACATCTTCACGTATGGGGTTGTCAAGCCGAAGTGAGGATATATAATCCACATGAAAAGAAATTGGATTCCAGAACCATTAGTGGTTATTTTATTGGATATCCAGAGAGGTCAAAAGGTTATAGATTCTATTGTCCAAACCATAGTACGAGAATTGTAGAGTCTGGGAATGCTCGTTTCATTGAAAATGGCGAAATCAGTGGGAGTGTGGGAGTACATGATATCGAGAGAAGAGAGTCATTGATGGACCAAAATCCATCAAGCGATTCATCTTATGTTGATGTTCCTATTATTGTAGTACAACCAAAGGGCGTGAATATGGAACAACAACAAATGGATTCTCCACACCTAGTTATTGATGCCACTGTTCAAGAAGAGCAAGAAAATGTTCAAGCAAATGAACAAGTGCAACCTCAAGAAGGAATAGCTTTGAGGAGGTCTACTAGAGATAGAAGACCAGCTATTTCAAATGATTATATGTGTTATGCACTTGAACATGAAAATGACTTGAGCATGAATGATGGTTGATGGTTGATGGCCATGAAGGAAGATTTGAAATCTATGGATGACAACAATGTTTGGAAAATGACGAAATTGCCGAAGGATTCTAAAAGAGTTGGTTGTAAATGGGTTTTTAGGCCAAACGAGACTCTAAGGGCAATGTCGAGAAGTCTAAAGCAAGACTTGTTGCCAAAGGTTACACTCAAAAGAATGGTATTAACTACAAAGAGACTTTCTCTCTAGTTTCTAGAAAGGACTCTTTAAGGATTGTCATGGCTTTTGTGGCTCAATTTGATCTTGAGCTTCACCAAATAGATGTTAAAACAGTCTTTCTCAATGGAGATTTAGAAGAAGAGGTATATATGGATCAACCTCAAGGTTTTGAGACCACAAGTAGAAGCAATCTAGTATGTAAAAAATCTTTCTATGGATTAAATTAAGCTTCTCGACAATGGTACTTGAAGTTCAATGATATTGTATTGTCGTATGGGTTTTTAGAAATGACCGTTGATCGGTGTATCTACATAAAGATTGTAAGAAGAAATTTTATAATCCTTGTATTATATGTAGATGATATTCTACTTGCCGCCAATGATCGTGGGTTATTACATGATGTTAAGGATTATCTTTCTAGTAACTTTGTGATGAAAGATAAGCTTCCTATATGATCGGAATAGAAATATTTCAAGACAGATCACAATGAATTTTGGGATTGTCTCAAAAGGCTTACATTAACAAAGTTTTAGAAAGATTTAAAATGGAATCATGTTCACCAAGTCTGGTTCCCATATAGAAAGGGGATTGTTTCAGTCTATCTAAATGTCCTAAGAATGACTTAGAGCGTAACGAAATGGATGACATTCCTTATGCCTCTTTAGTCGGAAGTTTAATGTATGTCCAAAATTTTACTAGACCGGATATCAGTTTTTCGGTTGGTATGTTGAGTCGTTAAAATCAAATCTCGGACAATTTCACTGGAGAGCTGCAAAAAAAGTTTTAAGATATCTACAAGGCACCAAGGATCACATGTCACATATAGAAGAACTAGCAATCTTGATATTGTTGGTTGCTCAGATTCAGACTATGCCGGATGCTCGGATACCCGAAAATCGACATTTGGGTATTTGTTCATTCTAGTTGGGGGAGTTATTTCATGGAAGAGTAGTAAGCAGTCTGTCATTGTTACTTCCACTATGGAGGACGAATTTGTAGCGTGCTTTGAAGCTACAGTTCAATCATTGTGGTTGCACAATTTTTTTCATGGTTTAGGCATCGTTGGTACCATTGCTAAACCGATGAACATATATTGTGATAATGCTGCAGTCGTAATCTTCTCGAAGAACGATATATACTCCAAGGGTGCCAAGCATATGGATTTAAAATATCTATTGGTTAAAGAAGAAGTGCAAAATCAAAGAGTTAAATTGTGCATATCGACACCAATGATATGACCGCAGATTCGTTGACTAAAGGACTAGCTCCAAATATATTTCTTGGCCATGTTAGTGAAATGGGAGTAGTCGCGAAGTCCTTGTATTTCTGATAATTATACATGTATGAATATACGTCTTGCACATTGAAGTTTATTTGAACTCTAGATATCAATGTAAGTTTTGATTTTGCTTATCTATGAATCATATTTTAGTTATGCATATTTTATGATTATAGATATTTAGTATTTGTTTAAAGACATTGTGGGATAAGATAATTTTAGATGTCTCTCTTATCAAATTACTGGTGTTTGAATTATATTGATTTGTGATACATGGAAGGAATCAGGACGTTTGTCAGGCCCATGACCGCCATGATTCGGTCAATTTAATTCTTATAAAATTATGACTCGTATATATGATCATTTAAGTGAGCTCAACGATTTTATATATACGTGTCATATATGAATCAAGTGGGAGAATGATAGAAATTTTATTCTAACGTAGATTCATATAAATATAAGTATTTAATAATTGTTATTGAGGTATACAAAGTGATGCTGAGTGTTGTATTGAGAAGACAATTATCGGGTGAAAATCTCTCCATACCAATCCGCATAATTTGAAATCAAAAGACAATTTTGAGAATAATTACAAGTTTGATATTGATTTGTAATTATTATAAGTTAAAGGAGATGTCCAAAAGATATGTCTTTAAACTCATGTCTTTTTTATTTATTTAAATTAAGTATTTGTTATTTATTACGATGGATTATCAAACACACAAAATATTACAAAAAAAAAACAAAGAAACAAAAACACATAATTCTCTTATATTCGAAGAGAATATTAAGGAGGATTTGGTGGATTTGGTATTGGAGAAAAGAAAAGATCTACCGACAAAATATGGATTTATCAAGTAAGACATCAATAATTCTTCATGTTTATAAATATTTGTTTTGTTGATTTAATCTCCTATTAGATTATCGTTTATTGCTTCCGCATATAAGATTATCGAATTTCTTACACAAAAAACATATTTTTTTGCGTTTATTTTCAAATATGATCCATTTAATTTTTAACAGTCATATATTGGTAATCTTAAATCAACTTTTTCAATCTCATCCGTTGATAATCTCTAACTAAAATTTTCAAATATCAACTATTAATAATTTTTAATTGATTTTTTCTATTTTTATTCGTTGATCATTGTCAATTACTATCTGTTAATAATATTCAACTGACATACGTTGGGAAATTTAATTACTTTTCAACAATCATCCATTGATAATTTTAAACGATTTTTCCAATTATCATTCATTGATAATTTTTAACGGATTTTCAAATTTCATTTGTTGATAATTTCAATTGAATTTATCGGTTGATAATAATTTTCATTGTTCAATAATATTGTCAATGAAATTTATACGTTGAAAAGTTCAATAACTTCGATTTTAAAATATACATATCATAAATTTAGATCAACATAAAACATATTTAAATAAATATAAATCAAACTTTAATATCATATATTAAAATCTAATTCAATTAAAAAACCTAATTCATGAATATGTAAAATTTTCTAAAATCATACATAAAAATCAATAGATCCATTTTATAATCTATATGAGATAACAAACTATAACAAGAACTTTATTTTCATAAAAGTAACTATATTTTCTAATAAATACTGAGTGCATCAAGATTTTGGAATAACTTGTAGTATTTTTGGATTAAATACTAAATGTATAACAATTTTGGAATAACTTGCAGTACTTTTTATAGTAGCGGAATATCAGATATACCCTCATAGGGTTAAACCGCTTCAAAAATACCTTTCCCGTAAATAATTATTTAATTGAAAAAAATGGAGAAAAGACAAATTTTCCCTTAATTTTAGAACGTGAAAAAATCCACGTTCTACAGTTTTTCGATGTGAAAAACTGTCAAACCGTGTCAAAAGCAAGAAAGAATAAGTGATTTTGAACTTGAGAGGGATCGATTTGAAGTTGGCAAGAAGGAAATGGCTAGAATCAGCCGCAACAGTGAAGAAGAGAGCACAAGTCAATCTTCAATAGCATTAATAAATGTAAGTAGATCGATTTCTAGGGTATTGCAGGTTGTCGAGTCACAAAATGGTTTATTGATTTGAATTGGGTGGTTAGTGTCAGTGAGTCTGTTGAGTCTCAATGAGTCGGTTGAGTCGCAAGGGTCGATTGTCTCAATGAGTTGGTTTGGGTCGCAATGGTCGCTTGAGTGTCGCTAGGGTTCTAAGTGTCGTTTGAGTCGGTTGTCTCAATAAGTCGGTTTGGGTCGTAATGTTGAGCGTCGTAGGGGGTCTTAGGGTCGTTTGAGTCGGTTGTCTCAGTGAGTCGATTTGGGTCGCAATGGTCGCTTGAGCGCCGCAGGGGGTCTAAGGGTCATTTGAATCGATTGTCTCAGTGAGTCGGTTTGGGTCGCAATGGTCGCTTGAGCGTCGCGTGGGGTCTAAGGGTCGTTTGAGTCGGTTGTCTCAGTGAATCGATTTGGGTCGCAATGTCCGCTTGAGTCGCATGGATCGGTTGGGTCGCATTGGTCGGTTGAGTCGCATTTGTCGCTTGTGTCGTATGAGTCTCAGTGAGTCGGTTGAGTGTCGCAGAGGGTCCGAGGGTTGTTTGAGTTGTTTGGGCCGGTTGAGTCGCATTGGTTGGTTGAGTCGCATGGTCGCTTGAGTCGGTAGAAGTATAATGTATTCTTAATTAATTGGTCATTTTGTAGGTGGCGCCAAAACCGAAGTTGGTGTATGAATTCAAGCACATGGACAGAATGCCAAAGACCACCACCAAGTATTATCCTCATGAGACAATAACGAAGGAATCACAATTTAAGCATTTATTCCATTTCCAATGTGACTCCAGATTGACTAAGATTCAAATGTCTATCCTCCTAAATCAATCTGTGATTATACGTGACAAGAAGGAGTCGTGGTTCGTCTCAAACGGTGTTTCCATCCGGTACTCTATAGTGGAGCACGCACTAATTTCCGGATTGAAATGCGGACCATGGATGGGAGTCCAAAATGGGTGATACATTCAGGCGGAAGAATTTCGACCGTGAAAAGATGACCCCCGCACAAGTCATTGGAAAGCTTGTGAAGGCGAAGAATGTCGAGGACCATGGCTCACAAGCCTTCATCAGACAAATCTGTCAGCCATGATCTCATTGACATGGTTGATGACTTGGAATTTTGTGAAGGCTTTCCATGGGAGCGTTACACATTCGAGAAGATTGTAGATACTTACTGCAAGCACGTTAGCGGGAAATCACTGAAACCAAAATGGTATTGTAATGGTTTCATGATCTCACTAATGGTAAGTTGTATATATTATTCAAATAACTTGAAATGTTTCCATACTTTTTGCATTCTTATCATTATGTTTTAATGTTGCAGTTACTTCCATTCGAAACCATCATTAGTTTGGATGGAAAGGGATGGTATATTGATGTTATGGATGCGGATCCATCATGCCCAAGAATGTGCAAGAAGATGGTTAAATCCAATACTAACCTGAAGTATGTAGATTTGATAAGGCTGATCGGAGATTCTAAGGTATACACAAGGGTCACAAGGAAAACAAGGTTCACAGAGGGTAATAATGGTTATTTTTTTGTTTTTCAGGATATTCGAAGTATTCTTCGTGCTGAACACGAAGAGGAAGGTTTACTTTTTGATCTGGAGGATTATAAGGGATGCCACGATCCCGATATTCAGATATGGATGGAACATATTCGTAGAAATCCGAAGGGTATTTGTTGGAAGGACATCCGTAAGCAAGAATTGTTGATGCGAAGGAAAGAGAAGGGGACTAAGAGGAAAAAGAGCGTGGGCGAAAAAATGATAGAGATTGAAGACTCAGAAGATGAATGAAGGGTAGGTGTTGCTGAAGCTGATGAAGAAAGAGATGGTGATGCTGAAGCTGATGCTGAAACTAAAGCTGCAAGAGAAGAAGCTGCAGTCCATCTGACACTGGAGCAGAAATTAATGAAGGAAATAAAAAAAGTCGGAGAAAAGAACCATCAACGCCGTAAGAGATCTTCTAAGGGATGTCGGGTTTCATTTGCCTAATCCAAAAGCACAAGCGGCAAATCCCAAAGGTGCTGAAAAGGCAAAATCAAAATCTGCCAAGAAAGATGCGAGCACCGCAAACCAATCTTCCAGCACTGTTAGAGATGATGATTTTGAATTCCTTCAACGTCTATATCCAGTGTCAAGAGAAGAGCCAAGCGAAGAGCTATTTGATGAATTCCTTCAACGTCCATATCCAGTGTCAAGAAAAGAGCCAAGCAAAGAGCCGATTGAGTCAGAGTCTGAAAATGACTTTGGAGATGGCTCAGAAGAGGATTTGGAAAACATTTCGAGATTAGCTGAAAATATCGCATCTGTCGCCACCATTCCTCTAACTGAATACATTTCCGAAGAGGTTACTGCAGTCGTTGCTCCTGATGAAGTTCCACTAAGTAAGTAATAAATAGCGAAAAAGTTCATTTGAGTCAATTTCCATCAAGAGTCGGTATGGGTCGCAAGGGTTGCATGGGTCGCTAGAATCGCATGGTTCGCATAAGTCACACGGTCGTATAAGTCCAAGGATTGCATATTTCGCATGGTCGTATAAGTCCCATGGTTCGCAAAGGTCACATCTAATGAATGAAGTAATTTTATGCAGATGCTCCAACTGTTACTGTCGATGAAGTCGTCGATGAGGAAACTACAGTCGGTCCAGTCGAAGAGGTCGCCCTAAGGAGGTTTCTTCCAAGGAAACTATAGTCGGTCCTGTCGAAGAGGCCCCCTCTAAGGATAAGGAGGTTCCTTCAGAGGAAACTATAGTGGATCCTATCGAAGAGGCCCCCTCTAAGGATAAGGAGGTTCCTTTCGAGGATACTATAGGGGATCCTCTCGAAGAGGTCCCCTCTAAGGATAAGGAGGTTCCACCAAGTAAGTACGGTCTTTTGAGTCATAAAGGTCGCATTGGTTGTATGGGTTGAATTGGTCACAAACGGCCGAATGGGTCGAATGGGTCACAAAAGGTCACATAGGTTGTAGGTCTGCATAGGTCACATAGGTCGCAGGGTCGCATTGGTCACCATATGTTTAATGAAGTAAATTTTATGCAGGTGCTGGACCTTTATCGAAGGAGTATGCAGCATATGTTGAACCTCCGTCGGTACCTAAACGAGTTTTAAGACCACAGAAGGCATATGTTGAACCTCTGCCAGTGAAAAGAACAAGAACAGTGCGAGGAAGAGGGCGAGGGAAAGATGTTGGTGGAGTCTAAGAACCCAAAAAGAAGGTTGTTCAAGAACCCGAAAAAAGGTGGTTCAAGTACCCGATAAAAAGGTGGATGAAGAACCTTCGTTCTGGTGGAAGTCCAAGGGATTAGAAAAGGGCTCGATAACCCGAGAACCTTCGTTCATTTATGCAAGCGGTGAAAGGTTGACTACACTATATATGTTCCTGACGAAACCTGGACATGAGTGTTGGTGGAAATCTGATTTAGATACTCCCCGGAGGCCAGAGTTTTGGAAGATTATATTAAAGCCCGATGTATGGCTTGAAGATGATATAAGTTTTTTTTAAACCCGAAGTCACAGCGGTCATTTTGTTTTATATCTATTCATGTGTGTTATTTTTTTTTTGCAGAAATTGGAGGAGGCGTTGTTGATGCAGTATTATCGCATGAAGATATTCCCCGTGATATATAAGAAACTTTACGTTTATCCTGTTGTTTTCATGAAGATCCTCAAGTTGTGGTCCTATGATGATATGGACACTTTGCCAGAATTTCTTAGTGATTGTTTGAATCGCAAGTATCCATTCAGAAGTACGGAACCAATGAGTGATTTCGAAGGTTGACTCGGTTCTAAACATTTCATCGCTCAATAGTATATATGTAGGATGTCATTGGGTAGCCATCAAAGCGGATTTCAAAACTCGATGCATCACGATATACAACTGCTAGCAGAGGCTTAAGAAAATGCATATCGATCCGGTGATTGAGAATCTAAGAAAAGCTATCCCCAAGATGTTTATTCTCGGAGGGTTTCCTTCTTTGACTTTTGGAGAAGATGAATGGAAAAATGAGTATTATGAAGGTCTGACACAGAATAAAAGCGGGAATGACTGTGGTGTTTACTCCTACAAATTCGTAAAAGCCTCGGTAATGAAAGCACGTAATGATTTGCACTGCATTTGCGACGAAAATGTTCTTTCCATGCGTGAGAAGATTGCGGCTGAGGTATTTAGTAATGGAAAATGTATTCCTCCACCCTGAGATTAACTTGATATTTGGTACATTGTTATTTTAAAATATTTGATACATTGTTATTTTTTAAATATTTGGTACATTGTTATTTTTTAAATATTTGGTACATTATTATTTTTTAATATTTGGTACATTGTTATTTTTTAAATATTTGGTACATTGTTATTTTTTTAAAATTTCTTCATAATAATAAAAGTAGTCGCAGTGGTAAAAGGATCGCAGGGATCCGAGGGTCGAAGATGTATAAGGGTCGCAGAGTTACAAGGGTCACAGAAGTTCAAGGGTAGCAGAGATACAAGGGTCACAGAGGTACAAGGGTTGCTCGACGATTTTACCCGTTCAACATTTGACCCTGCGACTCTCGGATCCCTGCGACCCTTATATCTCTACGACCCTTGTATCCCTCCGACCCTTGTACCTATGTGACCCTTGTATCTCTGCGACTAGGGGTGGGCACCCGCGGGTACCCGCGAGAATCTCGCTACCCGCACCCGAACCCGTCCCGCACGGGTAACTACTTTTAATACCCGTACTCGTATCCGCAAGGTGCGGGTACCCGCTGTTCGGGGAACCGCAAAAACCCGTCAAAATTTTCAAAACCCGCGGGTACCCGTCCTGCAAAAGAAAAACTCAAAACTAAAAAAACTCAAAACATAGAACTTCATATTAGGAGGTTAAGAATATTTTTAAAGAAATCCATTGAACATACTCGGGAGCAACATATCCCTGTGTTCCTAATACACGGGTCGAAACGTGTTCCACCAGCTTATCAGATCCTATTTTCGCCAATCCAAAATCCGATACTTTGGCATGGAAATTTTTATCCAAGAGAATATTGCTACTCTTAAAGTCCCGGTGAATCACAGGAGGTGATACATGTTCGTGAAGATATTCCAAGCCTTTCGCAGCTTCTAGAGCCTGCATCTAATTTTGGTGGAACTGAACCTGAACCTGCATGTGAGAAACGAGATGACTTTACCTTAAAAAGATAATCTCTTTGTGAAAAAAATCCTAAAACAAGAATTCCAAGCTAAGTTAAATACACATAATTTATAGAAAAATGAAATTGATAATGGCATAGTATCTCCTATTCATGTTCACCCTCTTGCCTAGAAACAATTTGCTGACATGAAAATATAAATTCAAAAAACAGGAGGAGAGGACATAAAACCTCCATGTTTGATCTTTTGCCTGACCCTGTTGTACGGAGAGGGAGAGCAGGGCGTCGGCGTCGGTGTTCGGCGGTCGGTCCAGCCGGTCGGAGAGGGAGGCTCGTCTGTTGTATGGAGAAGGAGAGCAGGGCGTCGGCGTTCGGCGGTCGGTCCAGCCGGTCGGAGAGGGAGGCTCGAGGAGGGTGGGCAAGAGGGTGGGAGCCGGTCGGAGCGGGAGGTGCTGCAAGAAGGGG
>CM071862.1:9458713-9469458 GCA_036759665.1 Gynandropsis gynandra
ATGGATTTTTTTGGCGTTGAAATAAGAAAAAATCCGTCACAACATATATATATCGGAATTTCCAACGGGCATCCGTTAGTTTTTGTAACGGATGACCGTTGGAAACATGCGTCATTGCAACGGAGTCATTAAATTGACGTGACGTTTCAGATTCCCAACGGGCATCCGTTACAAATACTAACGGATGCCCGTTGGAAAGCGGCATTCCCGATGCGATTACGACTAAATGTTGGCTCGTCGGCCTTTCCAACGGACGTCCGTTACAAATTGTAACGGACGCCCATTGGAAACTTGAAAAAACGGTTAAGAAAAGCTGCAAATTCGGCAGTAATCATTACTTTTTCCAACGGACATCCGTTGGAATGCTAACGGATGACCGTTGGGAAGTAACACATGGCTTCACACGTGGCGAAAATTTACCATTATAACGGTCCAACGGATATCCGTTACAATTGCTAACGGATATCCGTTGGGATCTGTGAAAATCGAGAAATTTTTTCTAAGTGTCGGGTGCGAATTTACCCTTATAACGGTCCAACGGTAATCCGTTACCATTTTCAACGGATCTCCGTTGGGATTGTTGAAAATCCTTAAATTTTTTCTAAGTGTCGGGTGCGAATTCAACAACCGTTAATAGTTTCAACGGGCGACCGTCAACATTGTTTATATAACATGTTCGATTGTTTTAACATTTCGATTTTTCGTGAAACATCGTTCATTGACGGTATACGTCATTTACAGTAATTACAAATCATATACATGTATTACACATAATAAACATTATTGTATTTACATTTCTTCTTCAGTAGATTCATCGATGGGCGAGTCGTCTTTCGCTTGTTCATTGAATTCATCGCCGTTTTCATCTTCAGCATCTTCCGGTTCAACGTCTTCATAATCGCGTATGAGTTCTCTCGAGACGTGTCCCCCTTTTCTCCACGTCCCGAACCACGTCTTGCTGTTCTCCACGTCCTAAGCCGCATCCCGCTCTTCTTCGCATCCCGAGCCGCGTCCCGCTCCTCTCTTCGACGTTTCAATGTTGTTGGATATTGCTCGTAACATACTTGATCTGCTTGATCTATTGTGGTGAAGGGATCATACTTACCATATTGTCGTGCCGGGTTGACGTCAATTCCTCCCCAACGGTTTTTTCGTATTCCGCGTCCTACGGTTGGGTCAAACCACTGACATTTAAAAAGCATAACCTTCAACCCAACGAGAACGGAGTATTCCAGTTGTATGATTTGGTGCAAAATACCGTAGAAGTTATCACCCTCTATATCACTATTCCAACCAGACCGGCATATTCCAGTTGTATGATTTGGTGCAAAATACTGTAGAAGTTATCACCCTCTATATCACTATTAACGCAAACTCCATAGTTGTATGTGCTTCTATGTTTTACGTGTTCGTACGTGTGGAACGTGTAGCCGCGAGTAAACAAGATTGGCCAACACATGACATTTCGTGCGGGACCATTAGCCAAATCTTTTATCCACGTAGGAAGTCTTTCATCAGAACATTTCACCTGTATGTATAAAAAAACAAATTAATACTCTTATATGCAATTAATTTACATAAATGTGTGTACGAGTACTTACGTAGTCTCTAAACCACGATCCATAATGTTGAACTTTCATGTCTGTGAGTTCATTTGCATTTAGATGAGGATATGTACCAAGCACTTCTTCGTCAAATATCCTGAATAATGAAAATACGTTACATTTTCATATGCATATATATATATGTAAATATAAAGATTGAAATTATAATATGTACCATGTACATACCTTTCGAACGGTAATAACTCTTGACAATTAAGTAGTACATATGTGTGGACATGATTATACTCCTCAGGTGTTAACCAATATTCATCGGATTTTCCTCCTGTACGTCCAATCGGTGTAAACATGTCAGGAATTGTGCCAAACTGCGGATTATATTGATACAGATAATTTGTGTGATCATCCGCTGCACGTCGCTCTTTCGTCTGAATATGCGACTCGAAATAAAATGTGCTGAAATATGTGATTTCTTCCAGCAAGTATTGTTTAACAATAGAGCCTTCGACCGCTGCTTTGTTTTTTGCTTTTTTCTTTAAATGAAAGAAGAACCTTTCGAAAGGATACATCCATCTGAATTGAACTGGCCCACCGAGTATTGCCTCATCTGGTAAATGTATTGGCAAATGTTCCATGACATCGAAGAATGAAGGCGGAAAAACCTTTTCCAATGCACATAATACTCCAGAGATATTGTTTTTCATTACTTCCAAGTCATCACCTTTTAAATTTCTCGAACATATATCTCTGAAAAATATGCTGATTCCGCATAACACATCGTGAACATTACGTGGTAAGAGCTCAACAAATGCGATTGGAATGAGCCGCTGCATGAAAACGTGACAATCGTGACTTTTCAACCCGATCAGCCTCGAACCGACAATATCCACACACCGAGCAATGTTCGATGCATATCCATCGGGAAACTTAACGTCCTCTTTTAACCACTTTAATAATGCTATTTTGGCCGGACTAGACAATCTGAATACCGGGATAGGTGACCTTCCATCCCGTAATTCCAACTCTGGTCGTCGGCATATTGACTTCAAATCTTTCCTCGATTGTATATTATCTTTCGTTTTACCCGTCACATTCAAAACAGTATTTATGATGTTATCGAAAAAGTTCTTCTCGATATGCATAACATCTAAATTATGACGTAATATCAATGATTTCCAGTATGGTAGTTCCCAAAAGATACTACGTTTATACCAGTTATGCCATTCACCTTGACCTTTTGGTTTACGATGCCCACGATCTCCACCGCATTCTACTGATTCTTGTAAATCCTCCATTGTGTTCAATCTTTCGTAAAGGATTTGTGTTCCGGTTTGCATGCACGGTGCCTCTTTTTTTTGAACCACGTTCTTCCGAAAATGTTTTTTATCTCTCCTGAAAGCATGACCACGAGGAAGAAATCTTCTATGACAATCAAACCAACATGGTTTCTTACCATGTACTAGTCGAAATGAATCTGTATCCTCCATACAATAAGGACATGCTAATCTTCCGTGCGTGCTCCATCCTGATAACATTCCATACGCAGGAAAATCGCTAATTGTCCACAACAAGACCGCTTTCAATCTGAAATTTTGCTTAGTACTGACGTCATAAGCAATGATTCCTTCATTCCATAACTGTCGTAATTCATGAATTAAGGGCTGCAAAAATACATCGAAACTTTTCTTCGGATGTTCTGGTCCTGGAATAAGCAACGTCAGAAACATTACCTCTCTTTTCAAACACATCTCGGGAGGTAAATTATAAGGAGACAAAATCACCGGCCAGAGGGAATATTGACTTCCCGATTGTCCATAGGGACTAAAACCATCCGTGCACAGGCAAAGATAAACATTTCTCGTTTCACGTGCAAACTCGGAAAATATTACATTGAAATCTTTCCAAGCCTGACCATCCGATGAATGTTGCATTACACCTTCGGTCGTGGAGTGTTCGGCGTGCCATCTCATTGCTGCAGCGGTTTTTTTTATTCATATAACCTTCTCAACCTGTTTGCTACAGGCATATAAAACATTTTCTTGTATGGTACGTATTTCCGTGAAGATGGTTTTTTAGGCCGAAATCTGCTTGCACCGCAAAACTTGCATTCCAACAAGTCTTTATCATTTCCCCAAAACAACATGCAACTGTTTCTACAAACATCAATTTTCTCATGTGGCATTCCCAAGTCTTTTAACACATTCTTCGTTTCGTAGTATGTCTCGGGAGAATGGTTATTTTCCGGTAAATAGTCCCGCATTGTTTTACAAAATGAATCCATGCAATTTTCAGCCACATTGTAGTCTGTTTTAATACTCATCAATCTTGAAGATAAAGATAAACGAGACTGACCTTCACGACAACCTTCATATATAGGTTGTTTCGCCGAATCCAATAGGTTGAAGAATCGACGTGCATCGATGTTCGGCATCTCTTCATGCGTTTGTTCATTAACAACTCCAGGAAAAGCATCTGACACCATTTCCACATATGGATTGGTCGTTGATTCTTCATAAATAACTTCTTCATTTCGTTGTACTTGTGCATCTTGCACACTATCTCTAACACCGCAATCTTCGCCGTGAAAAAACCAAATTTCGTAATTTTCAACGAAACCCACCTTATACAGATGTTTGCAAACAATTTCTTGACTTCGAAACTTCATGTTTTTGCATCTTTTGCATGGACATAACATTGTCCCCCGTTCTTGACACAAAGGCTGCATCGATGCAAAACTCATGAATTGCTCTAATCCGTGTAAGAATTCTTGCGTAATCTCTTCGGTTACAGGATCTTTTCTTCTATACATCCACTCCCTTGATCTATATATATTTCGATTCGAAGACGACGACATTTTTTCGAAAATGTTTTTGTTATTGATGGTTTGACGCACTCGTTGGTAAGATCTTTTTTGTTGTTGAAGGTTTGACGCACTTGTTGGTAAGATCTAAATAACTAACGTTCCAACGGATGTCCGTTGGACATTGCAACGGATAGCCGTTGCAAGTTCACGGGTACTTATTTTGACCCGTGAACCTCGAAATTCAAAATATCAACGGTATTCCGTTGCTATTTCTAACGGTCGTCCGTGAACAATTTCAACGGATGCCCGTTGGAACGCTTTTCCCCGGTTTCTTACGATCTATACCGAGCAATATCCTATCCCGTTGTAAATGCTTACAAATTCGTTATAATTCGTTATTTTTTGGATATTACAATAGTTTAAGTTTTGATAATTATGATATTAATGATGTAAGTGGAACTTATTTCATATCGAACTCAATCAATACGCAAAAAACCGAAATATAGAGTCTAAAATTTCATTTATATCTCTTTTTACATAATTAACATAAGATAACAATAATAATTAAATAAAAAAATAACTTTAACATAGAATTCTATCCGACAGCTACCTCCGTCACCAAAACCAATCATAATCGAATCCAAAACCACCTTAATAAACCTCCTCGCCACTCGGTGAGAAAGTTTATAAAAGTGGTTTTAGATTCAACCATGAATACAATACTTGATATCGGTGGTTTGTTTGATTCATATTCGACTACCTCGGTCACCAAAACCAGTCATAAGTGAATCCAAAACTGCCTTAATAAACTTCCTCACCACCAGGTGAGAAAGTTTATAAAAGTAGTTTTAGATTCAACCATGAATACAACAGATACTTGATATCGGTGGTTTGTTTGATTCATATTCGACAGCTACCTCCGTCACCAAAACCAGTCATAATAATATGTCCCCCGGTTTCTAACGGTCTTGCAACGGATATGTCCAACGGATATTATCCGTTACAATCCGTCACAAATTGTCAATGGATTTTTAACGGATTTGGTAACGGCAATATTCCGTTAAAATCCGTTACAAAATCCAACGGATTGCAACGGATTCTCTTCCGTTGAAAGCATTAACATATCCGTTGCAATCCGTTGCTATTTTTTCCAACGGACGGATCCGTTGCCCCGTCCGTTAGAAATACCGTATTTTTTTGTAGTGCAGAGGATGTGATCTTACTGCGTCTCTTCCCCTTCTCAATTGGGGGACGAGCGAAAACATGGCTGCAATCGCTCCCCGCTGGGTCTATCACTACTTGGGATCAGCTCTGCACATTGTTCTTATCACGCTTCTTTCCTCCTAGCAAGAAGATTCAGATGAGGGGGGAAATCACAACGTTCAGATGCAGAGATGGAGAAACCTTGTTTGAAGCGTGGGGCAGATTTAAGGATCTTCTACAGTTGTGTCCACACCATAGTCTTGAGCAGTGGTACGTTATCCAAACCTTTTATAATGGAATATCAGACGAACACCGAACGACATTGGATAATGCTGCCAGAGGATCATTTATGGATCTGAGCGTCGAGGAGGCATACGAGCTGATTGATAATCTCACCATGAACCACACCATGTGGTCAACACCGAGAGGTATGCCTAACAGCACTCGTCGCCTATATGAGCCGAATCAGAGCAGAGCAACGGGTAATGCAGCGAACGCCATGTACCGCGTGGATTGTTGAGATACAGAACACGTGGCTTATCAATGCACGCTGCAAGAGAATGTTGAATACATGAATTAGACCCAGCAGCAAGGAAACACGCAATTCGGGAATACCTACAACCCGAATTGGAGGAATCACCCAAACTTCAAATACCGAACGACTCAACCGATGAAGTATTCGAGATTTCAGCAACCATAGTAGCCATACCAGCAAAATAATCAGCAATTCCAGCAAGCTCAGCAAATTCCGCAAGCTCATCAACCCCCTCAAGCCTCTTCGTCAAACCTTGAGGGAGTGTTGCTCGAATTTATCAAGGAGCAAAAGCAGCAACATTCAACTCAAACCAAATTCAATGCGGATGTGGGGACAACGATCAACGAGCTCAAAACTCAGATAGAATCTCTGAGCAATCATGTGAAGAGTTTAGAGAACTCCGTAGCACAACAAGCTGCCTCATCCTCTCGGAATCCCGGACAGCTCCCAGGTAAACCCGAATTGAACCCGAGAGAGTACGTGAATGCTATTTCTGTGTGCAGCCGTGATGTGGTTGAGAATTCGCCCTTAAAAGAGCAAGAGCAAGCTGCTGGATTGTCCATGAAAAGAGGCAAAGGTAAGATTGCAATTATGGAAGGAGTTGAACCAGATTTAGCAAACCGTACGTTGCTCCACCGGCATACAAACCTCCTATACCGTTTCCTCAACGGTTGGTGAGTAGTAAGAATGAAGAACGAGTGGGCAAATTTTTAGAGGGTCTCAAGAAGCTTGACATCAACATCCCATTCGTGGAAGCCCTCCAAAAGATGCCTAATCACGCCAAACTCATCAAAGAGGCACTTTCCAAAGAGAGGAATATCGAAGAAAACGACACAGTAGTACTCACCGAGGAATGTAGAGCAGTTCTTCAGAACAAGCTGCCACCAAAGTTGAAGGTCCCCGGAAGTTTCTCCATTCCATGCACAATAGGTAATCTCGATATTGGAAATGCTTTGTGTGATTTAGGAGCAAACGTGAGCATCATGCCACACTCAGTTTTCAAGCGGATGGACTACATGAATCTTAAACCTACAAAGATGTGTCTACGCCTCGCGGATCATTTGATAAGATATCCGGTGGAAATTGTTGAAAACGTTCCCACCATGGTAGGTAAGCTTTGCATTCCCACTGATTTGGTTGTACTTGAAATAAAGGAAGATGCTAGGACACCTATTATTCTTGGTAGACCGTTCTTAGCTACTGCAGGTGCCTTGATAGACGTACAACAAGGAAAGCTGTCCTTAAGTGTCGGAGATGAGACGATCGAATTCAACCTGTCCAGCCCCATGAACAAACCCTTATCCAAGGAGTCTTGCCTTAGAGTTGAATCGCTGGACGAGTTATCAAAAGACACGCTTGATCAAGTGAGTATGCCCGATTCTCTTGTACGGTATTTGACACGAGTTTGCGATAATACAGGATTTGGTACGGTATTCACGAGTTTGCGATAATACAGGATTTGCGGACGAAGGAGCCAAGATGTACACGAAATTCATGAGTGCTATTGCAGCACTAGGAGACGTCCCATGTGAGGAGATACCACACGAAATGCATGCTGGTTTCGCAATGGAGAAGACGTCTAAACTTGAGCCCGAGCCACCTCCGTCTTCTTTTCGGTATGAGTACATTGAACACGATAGAATATATCCTGTTGTTATGAATGCTAACTTGAATGCAGATGAGATGAGAAAACAACCCACTCGCGTAAAGAAACATAAGAGAGCCATCTCTTCAACGTGTATGCACAGAAATTATACGGAAGACAGCCACGAACCTTCACCCGAAACTCAAAGGAGGCTGCACCCGCACTTGCACGAGGTAATGGAAAAAGATGTCATGAAACTTTTCGATGCAGATACCACTTATCCAACCTCGAACAGCAAACGAGTGAATCCCGTGCATGATGTGCCAAAGAACGAAGCAGTGACCAAGGGATGGCACAACAAAACGACCCTACCTCATGACTTCCAATCAGGTGATATAGTTCTACTTTTCTCGTTGGTCTGGTCCTTTTCAGGTACGAGAAGTCTTCACACATGGAGAAGTGGAACTATGGAGCGATTCGAGTGGCACATTCAAAGCTAATGGACAGCGGCTAAAGCTCTACCAAGCCATTCAACCGATCGAAAGTGGAAACTCCATTTCCCTTTTCGATCCACCCGTCGCGCACACATGAGGAATGGAGACGTCAAAGCTTAAAGACGTTAAATAAGCGCTTTCTGGGAGGCAACCCAGCTGTTTGCTTTTATTTTTCTTAGTTTTTAGTTTAAGACTCTGTTAATTGTTTTGTAAAAAAACAGAAAAACACAAAAAAATACCACCACAAACGTGCTTCACTTCCCTTACCCTCCATCGGAGCTTCACGTCGAGGACGCCGTCCAATTCAAGTCTGGGGGAGCAGCTCATGTTTGTCAGGTGATTTCGTTCTATTTTTTTTCATTTCCTCTTTGATTTCATAGTTTTTAGGTTGTTTTTGATTTCGTGAATCAGAGTCATCTCAGGCACTTGTCTGGTGCCACATTTTGAGATGAACCCTGAACCTAGGATGCTTAAGAATTTGGCCTTTTCCGTGAGAATTCGCACGTTTGACCTAGGTTTTCCCTAAGCGTTAGAGCTTATTAGTCGGCTGAAAAACAATAGGTCATAGCTCTTTGGGAATCCTAGGTTGCTTGTGGGGGGTTTAGACGAGGTTGTTAGGCTAGTTTATCGTTTATTCTCTCTATCTAGATGGCCATACTTCGTGTAGACGACACTTTACTTCACTTTTCTATGAGGATTACTATATCGTATGAGATTGAGCTTATTTGCAGATTAAGAGCGCACACTAACACTCTGCTGTCGATATAAATAATGCCTAAAATGCATGATCTAAAATCGATATGAGTGCATCGACTTTGCTACTCTTTCGATGGCTCGGGTCTAAGTGGTGGGTTGGCGATCATCTTTCTACGTCCTAAGGGCATTGCACAAATACAACGTCACCTACTCCGCTGCACTCTAGAACGAGATGCATGAGTATGCCGTCATCGGTAGTCTGGGTCTAAGTAGAGGCTGGATCCCTTCAAATCTGACGTCCTAGAAGCCTAGTGTGTCTGCAAAGAAAAAGAAAAAAAGAGAAAGAAAAAGAAGTCATAAAAAGAAAATAAAAATAAAGAAAAAAAGAGAAAGAAAAAGAAAAAAAGGAATAAAGAAAGAAAGAAGTTCGGAAAAGAAACAAGTATCCTCTGTTGTTCTAGGTTTAGCATTGTCTGAATTCTTGTTTAGTGGAGAGAGTTACGGTGGCTTGTCTAGTTTTCCTTTGATTACTTGCTCGTGGGTAGCCTTGGTGAACCTAGGATGAAGACTGAAAACTTAATTAGGCCGAATTTGCTCTCGACGTGCTAGTTGATCGGTTAGGTTCGCTTTAGCGGTACTTCTAGGAGAAGGGGGAATTCTCAGATTTTGTATACCCACGTGTTCCACGTTTACGTTTTCTTAGGGACAAGCAAACATTTAAGTCTGGGGGATTTTGATCATCTCGTTTTCATACGTATTTCTTGCATGATTTTAGAGATGTTTATGATATAGATGCGATTCTTTACGTATGATTCCGTATCCGTTTTACTTGTTTTCGTGTTTTCATGTTCTTACAGGATTTTATGCGTATTCGGTTCATTTCGGAGCTAAAGGACGTGCACGAGACAAAGTACCAGCATCGAGGATTATCACGGGACAAACGGGACGAGAATCGGCAAGGAATAGCCACTACCCGTGCGGGTAACTCCCTAGCCCGAGCGGGCATTTGTACGGTGATTTTTTCCAACGAATTGAGCACGAGTTGGGCGAGAAATACCATGCGCGGGGCATCAGCCCGAGCGGGCAGCACTAGAGCCCGGGCGGGCAGACCATGAGCCCGAGCGGGCAGCCTCTTTTCTCATCGCAATCCCACGCAACCTTCTGCGCCGTACCCGAGCGGGTCACTTACCTTGCCCGCGCGGGTCACGTCTGTCACCTGCAACTCCAAATAAGGTAATTTGACTTAAAACAAATGGGAGTTTGTTGGGGACTTATACAATAAGGAAAACGATTTTAGAGAAGAGGAATAAGTGATATTTTGCTGGAGAAAGTAATGGAAACGTCACCCAACTTATTCAAGAATGGAAACTCATGAAAAGACAACAATAGGTGGCTGCTGCAACATGAGTGATATTTCGTTGGAGAAACTAATGGAAACGTCGCCCAAGTTATTCAAGAATGGAAACTTATGAAAAGACAACAATCGGTGGCTGCTGCAACATAAGGAATAATTGAACGTCCAGAAGGAAAGAAAGGGAGAAAAGGAAAGAAAAGAGGAAGGAAAGAAGAAGAGAGGGGTGAGAAGTCGAGCTCATTCACGCAGTTTTCAGTTCTAGATCGAAGAGAGAGAAGAAGGAGGTTCTTACGAAGGAGACTTACAAGGAGCATTGGAGATCAATCCAACACTTGGGTTTTCGTTTGGTTTTCATGTTCCTTAGACCTTCTATTTCGTTTATGTTTGTTTACGGACGCATGAGTGAGTAGTTTGTTTGTTCTAGGAGAAGGGATTAGCCCATGGCTATCCGGGAACCACTTTGATTTATCTTTGAATGCATCTTCCCGTTTTCGTTTATCTATTCTTTATCTG
>CM071862.1:9469564-9480467 GCA_036759665.1 Gynandropsis gynandra
CAACCGAGGTTAGGCCACGAAAGTAGGGTAGCAGCGATTGAGGGTAAACCGGATGAATTACAGGTCTTATGGGTTTATTTCAAGGTGTCAGCCACGAAAGTAGGGGGTAACTTGACTAGATCACGTGTCTATGCCTCGAGAGAGGGTAGATATGATATTAGGATTGTCTGCCTTAGATAATTTTACTGGGATTGCATGATAGATAGGTTGATTGTTGGTTCCGGTAGTCTTGTGGTTAAACCGGTTTCCTGGAACGCTTGTCTCATTCTTAATAACTAGTTTGTTTATTTGCTTTTAGTATTTCATTCTTAAAAACATATTTCGTTCGTTAGCAAGTTTGATTCGTAATTCGAGTTTAAGTTGCGTTGCATAGTCTCTGTGGGATCGACACCTGAAGTACTACACACGTGCCGTGCACATGCGGGTAGTTTAGGTTATTTATTTAACTTTGATAACGCATCATTCTGTTAGACCCATTCCGTTTAAGCGTTGTCGTGATGTTGTCTCTCGTTTTCCCATAAATATAATCATCGAACAAGATCTTTGGGATGTCCTGTGACAAAAAATGAACAACAAAGTCAAATATGTACATTCTCTAAATTTAACATATCGACAGATGAAGATGATGACAATGTAGTTCTCCATATAGCGCGGAAAAATCTCTCTGAAAAAATGAGGGAAATGTGGCATTTTCGGGAAAAATTGATGGAAGATGTTGAGAGTTATAGAGAGAGAGTATGTCGTTATTATAAAAAAGGAAATTGATGGAACATGACCCAGATATCAAATCGCCGTCAGATGGAATTCGAAAAGACATGAATACAGAAGTACAAGGGTCGTAGACATTACGCTTTTTTCAAATTTTTTCAAATTTGATGATAAGTTCGGCGGAAATTTTGGTGACGGAATTTTCGGCGAATCGCATGGGTCGCATATATGCGAACTTGATGGATTTACGGGTGAACAATGGTAAATGTCAAAAACCAATCAAAACGATACATTTACAACATCAAATTAATTAATGTCAATTGAGGGTCGCATGGATCGTACGGTCACATATAAAGATCAATAAATGTAAAAATCGACGAATTTTACGGGTTTATAATGATACAATGTCAAAAACCAATCAAAACAATACATTTACAACGTCAAACTAATTAATGCCAATTGAGGGTCGCATGGGTCGCACGGTCACATATAAGGATCAATAAATGGGAAATCGACGAATTTACAGGTTTATAATGATAAAATATCAAAAACCAATCAAAACAATACATTTACAACATCAAACTAATTAATCCCAATCGAGGGTCGCATGGATCGCATGGGTCGCACGGTCACATATAAGGATCAATAAATGCGAAATCGAAAAATTTACGGGTTTATAATGGTAAAATGTCAAAAACCAATCAAAAGCGATGGTAGTGTTTATTGTCTATATTGATTCTAAATTAGACATGGGTCAGAAGGGTCGCATTGGTCGTATAAGTCATATTTGTTGGTATGAGGTCGCATGAGTCGGATGGGTTCTAATTTAATCCAATTGAGGGTCGTATGGGTCGAATTATAATGAAGAAAATTTATCGATATAATGATTTTAAATTAGACATGGGTTGGAAGGGTCACATGGGTCGGAAGGGTCACATTGGTCGCACAAGTCATATTTGTTCGCATGAGGTCGCATGAGTTGGATGGGTTCTAATTTAATCCAATTAAGGATCTTATGGGTCGAATTATAATTATGAAGGTCACAACAGGTTTAATCAAAATAATACAAATAATATAGTATTAAACAATCACTAACTAACAAACCTTTCTTTTTTTTGAAGTCGGCGTTGTCTCGGTTGTCACGTTCCAAACACTGTCAGTTATGCTGGCTTTTGAAGATGGGGTTTGTCTCGATGAAGAAGACGAGGTTTGTCTCGACAAAAACGGGGTTTTTATCGACGAAGAAGACGGGGTTTGTCTCGACAAAAATGGGGTTTGTATCGACGAAAAAGACGGGGTTTGTCTCGACAAAGATGGGATTTGTCTCGAAGAAGCAGACATGGTTTGTCTCAACGAAGATGGGGTACTTCTCTGAGCCTCCCCGGGTTTAGGATAACGATTCTCTTTAGGCCTTCCGGTTTGCCTTTTCTCAGCCAGCATAGGAGGTAGAACCATAACTTCAGTATATTGAGGAGGAATGTCCCAATCACTACAATCAGGAACCGGATACACGGTTTCTTGGTAAGTCGAACGCCATGTCTCCCAAAGGTAGTAGTTTGAACTAGATCTGGTATCTTGTGATCTTTACCAAGCTTATGTGTTGTCGCAATTGTGTGACTGCATCGAACTTATCCACATCAAACATTTTCCATTCGCACGTTCTTTTTTGAAGACTCACTACAAATCTTCTACCCATCTTATTTCTCACCTCATACTCATCACTCAGACTGTTCAATTCAATAACATCATACTTGGATGCCTGTCCAAACCGTTCATGTAACGTTTTCTCAACTTAAGGTGTTAACGTTTGAGAATCATCATCGGTAGCTGCTTCCAACCTATACTTATTGAACCGTTCCACTGTCTTTCCCAAACAAATATCTAAAAGCCCTAGGATCGTAAATTTTTTTATCTTCTTCAACGTTGAATTTATTGACTCGGTGCCATTAGTGGTTAATAAGTTGCACCTTTCCCCCTTAAATTTGCATCTTGCCGAGTTAACGGGATCAAGTTCCTCTTTCTCCAAATACTTTGCAACATTAGGATACTTGTGAAAAGGTCACAAAGGTCAAAAATGACCACAAAGGTCACAACAGTCACAAGGGTGGCAGAGGTACAAGGGTCGCAGAGACAAGGGTCGCAGAGATACAAGGGTCGTAGAGATACAAGGGTCGTAGGGGGTGAAAGGGTCGTAGGGGTACAAGGGTCGTAGGGGTACGAGGGTGGCAGGGGTACAAGGGTCATAGGGGCACAAGGGTCGCAGGGATTAAAGGGTCTCAAAAGGTACAAGGGTGGTAGAGGTGCAAGGGTCGCAAAGGGTACAAGGGTCGTAGAGGTCACAAAGTCACAAAAGTCAATTTTTTACCTAGCCTTCAAATCATTCAATAGCACTTCTAATTCGTTCTCCGTGTATACTGCTACACATTTGAAGAACATTTTCGCCAAAGTATCACCCTTTGAAGTCTTTCTACCATGGCCTTTATTGACGTAGCTCTTTATATTTTGCGATATATGACGCGCACAAAAACCATGATCAGCTTTTTTATACACTTGTTTGACTGCTTTGATCAAGTTTTTATGCCGATCAGATATCACAATGACATCACGTCTGTCCGGTATCACCTCTTTCAATCTTGACATAAACCACGTCCATGATTCGTCCTTCTTTCTATCGACTATTCCCCATGCAATTTGATATTGGTGATGTTCACCATCTTGCGCGGTCGCTACAATCAATGCTTCCTTGTACACTCCTGTCAGAAATATTGCATACACAACAACCATTTTATGCATGTATTTCCATCCCTTTATTGCCGCTCCAACAGCCATAAAAAGGTATTTGAAGCTTTTCTCATCAATGTTGAGCTGAAGATTAGCGACAGATGCGAGATTTCTTTGTACAAACATGTGCAACCACCCTGGAAGCCTCCTATAATGTTCAAAGTCATCACCACGAATCTCCTTTTGAGCACCGCATTTACCTCTTAATGCCATAAAATACGATACATTGGTACCGTATTTTGCTTTTACACGAGCCATCAATTCATTTCCTAGAGGTGTTTCATAATTTCCAGTATATTCCTCTTTCAAATATAACCATTTGCGTTGTACCCTTTGTAGCTTCACTCCATTTAGATACATGTGCACATTTATGAATGGGATGGTGTGTTCTTACACTAAACCGTTTGGAATTCGGAATTGCTGCCACGCGTAATTTCCATTTACAACCACTTCCGGCAAACTTGCATCGTACTTCCCACAGCTTCGTATCAGATCTTATGTTGCATATCTAAACGAAGCTTCGATTGAATCCTTCCTTAAAAATGCATGTACATCCTTCTTGCTATCAAACTCTTGCCCAATTTTAAGATCCAATCCATCTTCGAACTCGAAGATATTATTTTTGCTATCGTGAACTACCATTTCCGAGTTTTTCTCACCATCACCATACTTATGCTCTGTTGGCACATTAGAATCAACTTTATTACTGCCACAAACAACTCCAAAACTACCACATTCATGGCACACCCACCATCTTCTCTTAATCCGTTTGTATGTGCACTATCAGAATTATTCGAATCCAAAATATTTATTGTTTCCGGATTATTCTCAACTCTATTTTTTTATTTAGATCTACAATAACACAGTCATCATAATCTACAACACCTCGATCCTCACCTTCATTAGCAATGCTTCCAAAAGCAGGAGTTAGAGGCTCAATTTCCCTCTCAATTTCGATTTCACACTTCACACTTGCTTATTCTATCTCCACATACAACAGTGGTTGAATTCCTCTTATGCGATCGAACAGACAACAAATAAGATGCTTGTCATTCATTATATATGTCGGCTTCCTATTTTCACAAATATTGGGCGAATAGCTTAACTTCAACTTCGTTGTATTATTTCCCACCATCATCTCTACGCATAACTCATCAATCAGTTGCTGATATGTCAGACTAACCGGAGGACATAAGAAAAATACTATCTGGTTTTCTTGAACTCTACCAACCCATTCAGATTCTCCATTTGGGTTTTTTCCTATTTACCATCATACAAAAAATAAATCAGTGTAATTTTCTCATCCACCGTATCCATTAAACCTGTAACAAAAACATAAAAAAGGGGTAAATTCTGTGACCCACTGCGATCGTGTGACTCGATGAGACTCTGTGACCCAGTGCGACCGTGCGACCTTAGTACCTCTGCGACCCTTGTACCTCTTAGACCCTTGTATCTCTGCGACCCTTGTACCTCTGCGACCCTTTGACCCTTCTGCGACCCTTGTACCTATGCGCCCCTTGTACCCCTGCGACCCTTTGACCCTTCTGTGACCCTTGTACCCCTCTGCAACCCTTGTACCCCTCTACACCCTTGTACCTCAGTGACCCTTGTACCCCTTTACGACCCTTGTACCTCTGTGACCCTTGTACCCATGCGACCCTTGGACCTCTGCGATCCTTTGACCCCTTTGCGACCCCTTTACCCATGCGACCCTTGGAGCCCTGCGACCCTTTGACCCCTTTGCAACCCCTTTACCTATGCGACCCTTGGACCCCTGCGACCTTTGATCCCTTTGACCCCTCGATGAGGCTCTGTGACCCAATGCGACCGTGCGACTCTGTGACCCAGTCACTAATTGCGATTATTTGACATTTCAATAGATATAACTCGTTTAGACTCGTTTTCATAAACGAGTCTTATATTGACCTAGTGCTTCATAACTCACAAAAGAAATAAGAAAAACACAAGAGAAACATGAAAAACTCACTATACATACCTGGTTTTTCTGCGGTACGTGCTTAATTGCAAGCTTCTTTGTTGAAAACAAACGATTTCAACCCATTGGCAGCGAATCTGATGTCGATTTCAACCTACTCTCGCCGAATTTGTTGTGGTGTGGGAGAACAATAATTTTCACGGCATAGGAGAGAGAGAAATAGAGGTGCTCTGGAGGAGAGAGAGAAATTGTCGACAAAGATAACATGAAATTATCTATATTTTAAGAATAAATTTGAAATTAAAACTGTTTTTTCTTCAAAAAAGGCTATTTTTGAAACATTTTAATCCTACGAAAATATTTTTGAAATTCCCCTTTTATAGTTTATGAAACGTGTTGAACTCTTATTCTTAACAATATATATATATATATATATCTTTCACATATATCTATTATTTTCCTATATTCTTTTCATTTTTTATTTGTTAGATTGGGTTCCCTTTATAAATGTGTATATAAATATGATAATAAAATCAGAATAACATGACGAAGCGATTGAAATTATATGTAACAATAATTTAGAGAGAAAAAAACATTAAAAGGTATACATACACCTAGTTGTCAATATTCTCAAAATAGATCTCAACGTACGGTCGTATCTTTTTATTAATGTCAAAAGTAAAGGTTCAACGTATGAAGACCATAAGCTATTTTATTTTTATATTATTATTATATAATATGTAGATATTGCCAAGAGTTAACGTGATCGATATATATATATACAATGGTGTGTGTTCGTGTGTTATGTGTTGTGTGTTTGTAGAAATATCATATCAATTATACAACGATTGGATACATTTATTACTCGCCCGGAAATATTAAGATTTTAATTATATCGTTATTTCAAAACAAAATTTCAACTTCAACTTCACATAATCTTATCGAGTCGCACAATCGTACTGGATTACATTGTTATATTGAAACACATGATCGCAATAGATTACAAAGTCGTATTGAATCACAAAGTTTCATCGAATCGCACGGTCGCATTGAATCACAGAGTCACATTGAAACACATGGTCGTAGTGGATCACAGAGTCGTATTAGGTCACAAAGTCTCATCGAGTCGTACAGTCGCACTGGATCACAGAGTCATATTGAAATACATGGTCGCAGTGAGTTATAGAATTTTTACCATCTTTTTATGTTTTTATTACAAATGTAATGGATTCAATGGATGAGAAAATCACACTGATTTATTTTTTGTATGATGGTAAATGAGAAAAAACGTAAATGGAGATTTTGAATGAATTGGTAGAGTTCAAGAAAACTAGGGAGTATTTTTCTATTTCCTTCAATTATGCGCAGAGATGATGGTAGGAAAAAATACAACGAAGTTGAAGTTAAGCTATTTGTCCAATATTGGTCAAGATAGAAATCCGAAATGTATAATGAATGACAAGCATCTTATTTGTTATCTGTTCGATCACATAAGAGGAATTCGGCCACTACTGTATGTGGAGATAGAATCAATAAGTGTAAAGTGTGAAATGAAAATTCAGAGGGAAGTTGAACCTCTAATTCTTGCTTTTGGAGGCATTGCTAAAGGATGTGAGAATGAATATGCTCTAGATTATGAGGATTGTGTTATTGTAGGTTCAAATAACAAAAGTAGAATTGGGAGTAATCTGCAATTCCAACACGCTCCACTAGGTCTAAAAATATGGAAGAAACCCATTCAGGAACTTTTCACTCTATATATCTATTCAACAAATAAGTCGAAATCCGAAGGAACAACAAATATTTTGGATTCGGATAAATTTGATAGTGAACATACTAGTGGGTTAAGAGAAGATGATGATAGTGTCATGAAGATGGTCGTTTATGAAGTTATGGTTTGTGGAAATAATGAATTTGATACTGATGTGACAACAAAGCATAAGGAGGGTGATGGTGATGGTGATGGTGATGGTGAGAATAACTTGTAAATGGTAGTTTACATGAAGCCAAACAATCGAAATTTAGTTTTCGAGTTCGATGATGGATTGCAACTTAAAATTATGGCAAGATTTTGATAGCAAGAAGGATGCACATGCAAGTGTAAGGAAGGGTTCACTTGAAATTTCTTTTTAGATATGCAACATTGAGTTATGATTCGAAGATGTGGGAAGTATGATGCATGTTTGTCGGAAGTGGTTGTAAGTGGAAATTATACGTGGCAGCAATCCCGAGTTACAAATAGTTTAATGTGAGAACACATTATCCCATTCATAAATGTTCACCGATATGTAAATCGAAAGAAGCTACAAAGTGTATAATGCAATTGGTTAAAGATTATTTGAATGAGGAATATGCGGGGAAATATGAAACACCTCCAGAAAAAAATTGATGGCTCAGGTCAAAGCAAAATATGGTGCCCATGTATCGTATTTCATGGCATTAAGAGTCAAATGTAGTACTCAAAAAGAAATTCGTGGTGATGACTTCGATCGCTATAGGAGGTAATCTGTTACAAATCTTAAGCTAGACAGTGATAGAAAAAAAGCTTCAAATACCTTTTCATGGCTGTGGAAGCATATATAAAAGGATGGAAATACATACGTAAAGTAACTGTTATGGATGCAACATTTATGACATTAGTGTGCAAGGAAGCATTGATTGTGGCAACCGAAAGATGATGAACATCACCAATATCCTCTTGCTCGAGAAATATTCGACAGAGAGAAGGATGAATCATGTATATTGTTTATGTCTAGGTTGAAAGAGGTGATACCAGATGGACGTGATGTCGTTGTGATATCTGATCGCCATAAAAGCTTGATAAAAATAGTCAAACAAATGTACAAAGAACCTGGTCATGGTTTTGTGTGCTTCATATATCAAAAAACATAAAGGACTACGTCAATAACGGCTAATGTAGAAAGAGTTCAAAGGGTGATACTGTGGCGAAAATGTTCCTCAAATGTACAGCATTATACACGGTGAACGAATTTGAATAGGCTGAGTGATGAATATGAGGTGAAAAATAGGAAAGGTAGAAGATTTGTAGTGAGTCTTAAAAAATAACGTGCGACTGCAAAATGTTTTATGTGGATAAGTATACATGCAGTCACGCAATTGTAGTTGCACATAAAATTGATAAAGGTCACAAGATGTCAGAACTATGTTCAACATACTATCTGCGGGATATATGGCGTTTGGTTTACTAAAAAAACTGTGTATTCGTTTGCATATATGGAGTTTGGCTTACCAAAAAATTGAGGCATAAAGAGAATTGTTATCCTTGACTCGATGGGGGTCGAAGAAAAACTCCATTTCATCGAAACAAACGGGTTCAAATGCCAACATCACTGACAGTGTTTAGAACGTGACAACCCAGACAATAACAACATAAAAAATATTTGTTAGTTTGAAATATTGTATTATTTGTATTATTTGGACTAAACAATTGTTTACGTCCTTTCATCATTATAAATCGATAAATTCGTCATGCATCTATTTTCCTCATTGACGCAAAAAAGACTATTGTGACCTTTGTGACCTTGTAACCCATGCGACCCTTGCAATCCATACGAACCATGTGATCCATGTGATCCTTGTGACTCGTCCTTTCGATGTCAGATTCATGTTTTTTCAAATGCCAGCTATGCCTTTTTTTTCGAATAGCAGTTATGATTTTTTTCGAATACGTGTGCCTACGATAAAACCTCATTGTTTCATCCATCTCTCTCTTAAAAGCTTCATCAAGTTCTCTAACTCTCACCATCTCCCCCATTTGAGATTGAATCCCACCTCTCTCATCTCTTCATCTAATTCTCAAACCCTAAATTCTCTAAAAAAAGCTTTGCAACCTTTGTGAACTTTGTGACATTTGGGATCTCGTGACAAAGATGACATGGTGGATGCAAGACATCGTGTTGTATATGTGTTATTCAAGGTCTGGATAATCGGCGGGCTCGGTCTTTATACAGTCACACACAAGTCTCTAGATTGTGGAAGGAGGCCATCGTGTTGTCTCTGTGTTACTTAAGGTTTGGATAATCGGCAGACTCGATGTTTACGCGGTCACCCATAGTCTTTACATTGTCGAGGATAGCCATCATGTTGTTTTCGCGCTACTAAAGGTCATGGTAATTGGCGAACTCAGTCTTAACACGGTCACCCACAATCTTTACAATGTTGACGGTGTCCATCATGCTGTTTTTGTGCTATTCAAAGTCAGGATAATCGGTGGCAATCACACACGAGTCTTTACAATGTTGAAGGAAGCCAAAAGGCAAATAGGAGGAAAAACGCAAATTCTCTCTAGGGCTTCAGCGCTTGGCGGCGGTGCAACTCAGGAGGGCACGGGCGGTGGCTCCCTACCGGCGGTGATACGCCGGTGGTCCCTTCCCGCTTCCCGGCGAAGGTGTCTGACAGAGTGGTGGCGCGCGGTGAGGACATAAGACAGTAAAACAGTAACTGGAGCTTGAATCGGAAAAGGAGCAGACGTCTGGTGTATTCAATCGCAGTCTATCCAGGGGTCTTTCCACCGGCGGCGACTGCCGCTCCTGGTGCTCCTAGGTAGCGCGACGGCCGGAGGCTACGGGTTCTCGCGGATATCTGAAAACGGCGGACTAGGTTTACGCAGAGGAGAATTCTAGGGTTAGGTTGGTGAACATTTCTGGTTCTGGGCGGCTAATTCGTCCTTGGTTTAGGCCTAGGGCTGTCAGGTTACTGAAGTGGTCGATAGGTAGAGCTGGTATCTGGTTAGCATTGAAGAGGCAGTTCTGCAGGTAACGGTTGGATTTGCTGGCACTGGAATAGGATTTGCTGGGTCGGGTACTAGATTTGTGCTCGTTTCGCTGGTCTTTGCTCGAGTTTTGATTCTGCTAGCTGAGGACCTCAAGGCGCTACACAGAATCTGCGGCTGATGCCTTCACGCCCTTCGGGATAGTAGGAGGGCTGGGAACGTTACTGCAATAGAGGTAACATGGGGAGGAGGAGAGGAACATCCTCAAATGCAGTAGGAGCAGCCAGCGTTAATGCAGCAAAGGGCAAAGGGGAGAAAGATGTGCAAGATAGTGCTGGTTTAGATGTAATGGGAAACACTCAAGAAGTTTGTGAAGGAGCCGTTAAGTCGGGGACAACAATGCCAATAGAACCGCGTGAGATTGAAGAAACGGAAGTTGATACTACTGTTCAAACCAGCCACAATGCTACTGAGCAAGATCACGATGAAGTAGCCGTACTAAATGGTGATGTTTTATCGGACGAAGAATTGGACTTTCAAACGAATTTTCCTCCGCTCCCTAGGAGCGAAGCGGTAGTGAAACGGGTTGACCGGTTTGAACGAAGTAATGTTGATGGGAGACTAGAGGTGGTGGTCGACTCGCGGGCTGAAGGTATCTTAAAAAGACAATCTACAACACAAAGAAATGGCATAACGGTGGAAAATGAACATCCACCTAAAGTGCCACGTCCTAATGCATGGGC
>CM071862.1:9483970-9499294 GCA_036759665.1 Gynandropsis gynandra
AGGGGTGCTATTGGACTGCTTGACAAGATTCAGTGCCATGTCTGGACTTCAGGTGAACGAGAGGAAATCCTCCATGTTTTTGGCGTCGGTATCAGATCAGGAACGAATGGATTTGCTTGGAGTCACAGGATTCAGGGAAGGCGTATTTCCTTTCCGTTATTTAGGCATCCCAATTGGCCCTACATGACTGAAAGGGATACACTTCAAGCCATTGTTAGACAAGATCAGTGCTCATCTCACCATATGGGCGAAAAAGATGATATCCTTTGCTGGTCGTCGGGAGCTCATCGGATCAGTGGGACCTTAGCACATGGAATAGGTGTTTCATGCTAAAGCATTGGTGGCATATCACGACTCAACGAGATAGCCTATGGGTGAGGTGGGTACATCATAGGTATCTGACACGGGTAGGCCCTTGGGAATGGAGTGTGAATCGGTGGGATTCCCCGCTGATCAAGACCATTCTACACGTCCGAGATATGGTGCGCAATTTGGCAGGCAGTGAGGATAGCAGCATGGAAAGAATGGAGGATTGGTGTGAGATGGGAAGATTCCGGATTTCCAAGGTGTACGAAGATATCAGGTGTAGGAAACCGGTGGTAAATTGGGCAAAGGAGGTGTGGCCGACACATAATACACCGAAGCATTCATTCATCCTATGGCTGGCTCTCCAAGGTAAGTTACCTACCCTTGATCGTCTTACTTACTTAGATATCGATACAACATGCAGGTTATGCAATCAGAATACGGAGAGCCACAGTCACTTGTTCTTTGTGTGCGGATATGCCCAACAAGTATGGTACTGCGTATGTGACCGTTTACATCTCCTGCGGTCCAACATGACGATCCGAAACGCACTTACGTGGTTGAGGAGAAATGCAGCTCGGGATGATTGTGTAGCGCGAGCACGGGTGTATGCACTTGCAGCCTCGGTCTACCACATCTGGCGTGTCAGAAATGGAAGCATATTTGAAAACAAGAGACTTCCAATTGAGGTAGCCGTTCGTTTGATTATGGACCACTTATCCTTGGTACTACATGACAAGTTTCCATCGGCTATAGTGGAGACGCTACAACTAGGAAGGTAGATTGGGTGGTTTATATCGTAGGAAGTTGGGTTGATGTTGTCTCTATGTCGTGTATTGTTATTCTCGATTCGGTCTGGTTATTGATATTGTATGCTATTGTATTCATTGCAGGGGTGCTCTTTTTCCTCTTTGTCGGGTTTTTCCCCTAGGGGTTTTATTGCATCGAGGTTTTAATGAGGTCCGGGGTGACATGTACCCTGCTCTCATAGCTGCGACGTGACATATCTTAGTTGTATATTGTCATAGCATAGTATGGGTGACATTCGTGTTATCCCATGTGTGCTCATGACGCCAGGTTTGTATTTGTGACTGTTTCTATTATCCCTTCATGGGACACACGAAATAAATTTACTTCCAACCAAAAAAAAATGTTGAAGGAGGCCATCGTGGTGTCTCTGCGTTGTCACCTTTTTTCCCTATTGTGACCTTTTTGACATTTTTTCCCTTTTGTAATCTTTATGACCTTTCTGATCTTAGATTTTTATTATTATTTTTTATTACTGTTATTTTGGGTTGTACACGTTGTTACAAATAAACCGAGTTTAATCATTATAAATAAATCCATAAATTCATCGAGTTTGTATATATCTTTCCTTATTATGTGCAAACGGACTACTGTGACATTTATGACCTTTTGACCCAATATCACGAGAACCCATCCGTCTCCTGCGATCCAATGTGATCCACGTGCGACCCTCAATTGATATAAATTAGTATGATACATATTTAAACGTTGAAAATATCTTATTTTGCATGGTTGATGTCCTTTCATCCTCGTAAATCCATAAATTCGCCGAGTTCACATATATTGTTCCTAATTATGTGAAAAAGGAATGATGTGACTTTCGACCCAATATCACAAGAACTCATCTGACACATGCGATCCAATATAACCTACGTGCGACCCTCAATTGGTATAAATTAGTATGATGCATATTTAAACGTTGAAAATATCTTATTTTGTATGGTTTACGCCTTTCATCCTTATAAATCCATAAATTCATCGAGTTCACATCTATTGTCTCTAATTATATGAAAAAGGACCATTGTGACCATGGTGACCTTTCGACCCATGCGACCCATGCATGTCTCTTTAGAAATGTAATTTTCAAAATTTTTGAATTGTAGATGTTTAATTAAGTATCAATATAGACAATAATATTATGAAGTTTTAAATGTAATATTTTGAAATTCGCTCAAATTCATCCAACGAGTTCTTAAAACACTACTATATATTTGAAACACATTTAATTGTTCTACACTTCTTGTGACACATGGGAAAACTATGTCTTAATTATTGTTTGATGTTGTAAAGTAACATGATTTACATTCCTAAATGTATCAAAAATACAATTTAAATGTCCAACGTAATTTGTGACCTTTGTGGTCTTGTGACCGTTTTTTCAGAGAATATACGTGACTCGTCATTCCAGCCAAAATTTTCCCCAACATTTCAAAAATCATGATAATGGGTGGTCAAAGTTGGTCATAGCTTGTATAGTACAACACTTTGTACCTTTTCGTTGCTTCGATGTCAGACTCATGTCTTTTCGAGTTCCAGCATTTTCTTTTTTCGAATACGACACACCCTCTCTCTAACTCTCATCATCTTTCATCTATCTATCGCTCTAACTCTCATCATCTCCCGTCTTCGTCTCCGTCTGTAAAAAATCTTTGAAAAATTATCTTTCGAAAATATCTTAAACCCCACATTTCCCACATTTCGTTCAAATGATTCTTCCTAGCTATCTCGAGCACTACCTTATAATCTCCTTCATTTGTCTCTCGATCTGTCGGTTACATGTAGAAAATGTAGAGATATGATTTATTTTTTTGCTTTTTATCGCAGGACATTCTGAGGAAGTTCTTTGATGAGCATATCGAAGGGAAAACGAGGAACAACAACACAACAACTCATAAATCAGATGTTCTTACAAAATATGGGAAGTCAAGTTGGAAAACTGCAAATTCACAAATGGATGGAAATATTTCTCGAAGGACCTTGATTTTCGATTTGAGGATTTTGTAGTTTTTCATCATAGAGGTAACATAGTGTTTCACGTTACTGGTTTCGGAGACGATTTGTGTGATTTGCAATATTGATCATCATCTACAAACGTATAAGCAGGGTCATTTTCTACTGATGAGACATATTTTATTACAACCACCACACATTCTAATCAGACCATAGATGCATTGGTAAGTGACCTTAAATTGATTCATCATACATCACTTTGGTTCTTTATTCGATTTTTAATCATTTTTGTTGATGTAACTTTGGTGATGGTGCAGAACCTTATGATAGGGTTTGCGAGGTTGAAAAGTTTTATCGGTAGAACATGTAAGTTAATGCTGATGAACGATCAAGGAAGGGTGTGGTTGTTAGATTTAAGACCATTGAGTCATGGTGGTGCGTGCATCACGGGATGTTGGAGAAATTTTTGTCATAAAAATGGACAAAATAAAGGATATTCCCTCACATTCAAACTAGTCTCCAATGGAGCGACACTTGTGTTTCGTTTTCTCCCCTCAACAAAGTCTACTAACAACAATATTTGAATTCAAGTAATTATTTTTATGTTATGAAGCATATGTTTTGGTATTTATTCCGTTGAACTTGTTGTTGTTATTATTATTGTGGATTTATTATCAGTATGTGTTTCGGTATTCATTCCCTTGTGACCTTTTATGACCTTTGCTACCGTTGTGACCAACCGTTGTGACCTTTATTATAGACCTTTATGACCCTTTTGACCGACCTTTGTGACCTTTGTAACATTTATTATCGGTATGTGTTTCGATATTCATTCTCTTGTGACCCTTATGACGTTTGTGAAGATATATATGACTCTTGCGACATATGTGACCCATGCAACCCTTGTGACATATGCGACCCATGCAACCCTTACGACATATGTGACCCATGTGACCCTTGTGATACTTGTGAGCCTTGTGACGTTGTGACCCTTCGTGGTTGCACACACGTTGTACCTTTTTTACCCTTGTGACCTTTGTGATCATTGTGACCATTGTTATTACTATTGTTATTTTGGGTTGCACACACATTGTACACCGTCACAATGCTATTTCGGTTTCAATGATTCCCCACTAATGTGCTTATGAAAAGTATCCATAAGCTTCTTAAATGTGTAAATCCCCCATGAAACACTTCACAAAATTCTAAGTCATCGACCATGTCAATCAGATCATAACTGATAAATTATCTAATGAAGGCTTATGATACAGAACTTGCCACAAGACCATCAAAGTTGCCAACCTCTTCTAGTCGGCATAATTCTTCGTCTTCACATGATTTTCACTCACTTGCAACGATCACCTTTTCACGGTCGAAATTCTTCAGTCTGAATATATCATACCTTCTGCACTCCCATCCTCCGGGATAGGATCCATAGTTCAATCCGATAATTAGCATATTCTCTACTATAGAGTACCAGATGGAAACACTATCTACGACAAACCACAACTCATTATTGTCTCGTACAATCACTCGTGATTTAATTTGGACATACATTTGAACTTTGCGCAAGTAATAAATTACTCTACTCATTAATACAACATTTAATCATCCGGACATATCTAAAATTACAATTTATATTGTATAAATAAAATTTCATAGCTTCTTATCGTATTTAGAGAATGTTTATATATATATTAAGTTTAAGAATTCAAAATGTCATTCAATCAGGTTCATTTAAAAATAAATATTGTTTTGTATTGTCTCAAATAAATACTATAGCTACGAGATTAACCACAAGATTGAATTATTTGATATTTTTCAATATTATTTAAAATTATTATTAAACAGTATGGATCACTTACATTTTATGAGATGTTAATTTTCGTTAATTAAATTATCGCATGTAGATGTTAGAATAATTTAATATCATTAATTTTTTAGTTATTATCGATGAATATTTCGTTCAACAATAAGTAGTACCTTAAACAGGTATCATGGCACGAAAACACTGAGTCACTTGGAAACTAATGAATTCTTTTTAATTATGATTTTTGACCTTAATATTAAAATAAAATAAAAATTATTTTGTTCGACCACAATAAAAAATGAATAAAAAATATAGGGTCAAATCAACAAATTAATTTCACTAAATATCATAATTCAATATTTAGGTAGAGAGGTTTTTCCTTTTTGTCAACAGCCAACCATTAATTAAAAAAATATCATGGAGATTGATGTTAATATATGTATATATATTATTATATTGATGTATTTGTTTGAGAATATATGTTAATTTTAGTATTTTTAATTGTTAAATATATTACGAATGTATATATTGATATATAAATATAATATATATTATTTGATGCAAGTTATATTATATTTTCTCATCGTATATATTTCGATGGTGGAAGTATGAACTGCATATGGATATATACATTATATATATACACAGTGTACATATACATATATATATGTATGTATTTAAACAGACGATATATTTGTTATAAATTCGACAGGAAGATCGACCGGAAAGATATGATCCACCGTATCTCGTGACATATAATGTCACATGCCGACGTCTCTTGATGCGTTAGTATTGTCTCCTCTTCATGACATTGACTTGTTTTTTCATAAATATTAAATGTAAAACATGTTTTTTATTCTTTTTAACTTACAAGTCAAATAATAAACAATTCTATGAATGCGACTGATATCTACCCTTCCAATTATAAGGGACTTTTTTTTTAGTAAAATCGAGTATGCATTAATCACAAAGTCAAATTCTGAAATTAGAAAGGTGAAAATTGGTTAAGAAAAGAAAAATATTTCAAGCCTGTTATAATATAGGTTAAATGGAATTTTCGGAGAAATACAAATGAAAGGAGGATTTTCTGATAGAAACGACAAAAGAGTTTCGATCTCAAAAAGCAGAAGATTCGTTGTTTTCCACATACATATATTGTAGCCGTGTAGTATATACAATTTTTGTTTTAATTATGTAGGTTAAAAAATATACCACCTAACCAAATTTAATAATATTATTTTGATTAAAGAGTGGGCGTACAAATAATATATATATATATATATGATACATGAATAATGAATTTATCACAACATTTACTTTTTATGTTAGGCTTTTTGTTGAATTGAGTCTATAGGATATTAGAATATAATTATCACGATTTGAATATTCTAAAATACTAGATTATGATATCATATTTATAACATATATATCATGTTACAAACCACGAAATAAGGGCAAATAATTTGCAAGAAAACAATAGTACGACACAGGATAGGTATGGGTTTGTTTAGGGTTTATTGATGTGATATTATTTAAAAATTTAAATTTATGATTATAATGTGTACGTAAATTTTGATTTGTCTTTAAATTTTGATTTGATTTGAAGTTTTAAATAAAATTTTAAATTCTGGATATTTGTTTTTTCGTTTTGAAATTTTTTTCAGATTTTAATTGTCATAAGTTTTAGATAGATTATAATGAATATAAAATAAATCTTAAAATTAAGAAAAAAGTTTTGGTATATTCTGGAAAAAATTTTAATCTGTCTCCAATTTCTAAATGAATTTTATATTTATCTTTAAATTTATGGACAAATTTTTACCAATCTATAATTTTCAATCGAATTTTTTTTATCTGAATATAGGGATAAATATTTTGATCGTTCATAATCCATGTTTAATTTAAATTTTCAAAAATAAATTGACAAAAAATTAAGATTTTAATTTTTTTATTTTAGTAGAAAAATATGAAAATAAACAAGAAAATATGCATGTGAGAATGAGAAAGAAGAACATAAAAGGAGACAAACAAGGGATGGAAATGGAAAGGAACAATTTTTTTTTGAAAATTTAATTAACTTTTATTTAACAAAATCAAATGAAAATCAAAACTTTTTTAATATCAGATGAATTTTATTCGTTCTTAATTTTTGAAATTTTTTTTATTGAGAATGCTAATTATTTTATTTGTGATTATGTTTTCTGTTTGAAAATTCTAACAATTTTTTTATAGAATGATATTAATTATCTATCCATCAATTATTTATAAATAAAAATTGTCTAAAATACATATAAAAATAATTTCCCTCTAAATTATTAATGAATTTTACACATCATAAAAAAAAATTTATTAGAGTGTGAACATATGACATCGTATAATTATTTTATATGCTTGTAAATATCTCATCAAAAGATGCGACATATATGATATTCTGTCAAATATAGATTTATGTTTAATTAATCTCAAAAGTTGGTTAAAGAGTTTAGAGTCGTTTAGTGTCATATATAGGAGTTCAAAGTTCATGTCCTAACCGATATGAGACAACTTATTATAACATTCTCTCTCACGTCTAGATTCGGTCTTGGAACATAGACATCGCAATTGGGAGTCCAACATCGATATATTCAATAATCGGGACGAACCTGACTTTAATATAATATTAAATATAGGTTTGTCTTAACACACCCTCTATGTTTAGGTTCGGTGCTAGAGCATGGACATTACAATCCGGAGTCTAACATCGATATATTCAAAACGGGACGTACGTCGCCCTAATATAATGTCAAACATTGCAATCGGAAGTCCAACATCTATATATTCAAATCGGAAAGAAACTGACTCTAATATAATGTTAATTATGGATTTAAAATTAACTAATCTCAAAAGTTAAATAAAAAATTTAGAATTACTCGTTACCATATCGTTACCATATTTAGAAGTTAGAAAGTTCATATCCTAAAGACAATTTATCATATCATATTCTAATTAATCAATTACATTTTCAGCAGACAAAAAATGTACAAACTCCACACTCAACTGTTCATTTGCATTTCTGATTCCGACATTAATGACCACTCAAAACTCATGGATATATTCATATATATACCTTTTTTTCGGTCAGTTCCACTCATTATCATGGCCCCTCCAATATGTCGTGTTATTTGTTTCATATGATTAAATGGAACATAATATTTGATTAGATTAGATGAATACTAGAGACGAGACGGTTCATTTATTCATATTAGTTTGTATAGTGGATACTTTTAGTGAAAGTTAATTAATATTGCAACCATAAACAAATATATAAATATGTCTTTCATCACACATCCCAATCTTTATTTTGAATAATTATTTACATTAATTTTAAGATTTATAAACTTTTGAAAGAAAAAACAATGTTTATGATCCATTAGATATTTCGATTAAGGGATTTACATCAGAAACTTTAAATTATCATAAATTATATTATTATAGTATTTTGTGGATTCGAAGAGTCACCCGAACCAGAAAAATAAAAAATAAAAAAATAATTGTGATTGCAACTAGAGATACAAACAAGATAAAAGACTTTTAATTCATATTCCACTTTTTGCAAAATTTAGAAACTTAAATGGACGCATATAAAATTTTGAGGTTTTAATGTTTTGTAAAACAATGATATTAGAGGTTTTAGTTCTTGATAGACTTGGATCATTTATGCTATGTATCTGTTACAGGAATATCCAAATAGTTTTCTATTATTTAAAATTGACATTAACAAATTATTTGATTTAATTTTAGTCTATCAGCTACTAATTCATTGGAGATTTACATTGACAAAAAGAATTTATTTTATAAAAACTTTGCCTTGTCACAAATAAAAAAAATCATTTTTTTAATTAGATAAAAATGAGTTGAATAAAATATCCAAAGTTTTTTTAATGTTTTATATATTCTTTAAAATTGATATAAAATATTATTTGATTTAATTTTATATTAGAATCCACTAATTTATGGGTGTACACAAATATAATATTTTATATAAATTCTAATATAAAGAGAAATTTCACATGTTTTTTCTTAAATTCTATAAAAATCAATTGATTCAAATATCAAAATGTTAAACTGTACAATGAATTTTAACGTTATATATATATTGAAACCCACTAAGTTGATCAGAGAGTATGGTAGGTGGGTGAAGACTTTGATGTATATGACATGGTCATGACACGTTGGCAACGCGTACATGATGATGATGAAATGATGATGATGAGGGTGATGACCATGGGAAACAAATCTTGGGAGAGAATCGGGGGAAAATTGCCATGTCGTTGGCACCACCACCACAGCCTAACTGCTCAAGATACGGTAAGAGCCACTATCATTTCACGTTACTCTTTTAATATGATTTTTCATTTATTTTTATTTTAACAGCAAGAAAATATAAAAGCGCATCTTTGCTGACGTCATTCGTATCTCTCCAGATTTTGGCGGGTCCCCTTTGTATTTCATCTCGTTAACTTTCATGTAAAATGATGCCGAAAATCCTACAATTTATTAAAAAACAGAGAAATATCATTTGCAAAATAAATAATTTTTGCAAAGACTTATAAAATTTTCCAGAAACATGCGTTTTAGTTCTTTATTTTAAATAAATCTTTAAATATATATATATATATATTCAATATAATAAAATTATAAAAAAATATATAAAAATTTCATATCATTTCCACAAAGATATATAAATTATAATTATTATGTTTATGTAATTTATATATACTCATTACAATTGATATATACACTTAATATATATTTTTATAATTGATGACTCTATTTGAAAATAATTATTATAATTTATTAACATAATCAATTATATAAAAAAATTAACATATAGGTTAATGTTTTTATTAGCATTGTTTTAGCTCTATATCATATAAATATATATGCAAGTGGTGATGGTAGTATATATAAGCAAAGGCCACCATTTGTCTAATCCTATAAAATCCACATACAGATTTGTTTTGATTACTTTAATTATAATTATTATGTAAAATTAATTTATATATACTCATTACAATTGATATATACACTTAATATATATTTTTATAATTGATGACTCTATTTGAAAATAATTATTATAATTTATTAACATAATCAATTATATAAAAAAATTAACATATAGGTTAATGTTTTTATTAGCATTGTTTTAGCTCTATATCATATAAATATATATGCAAGTGGTGATGGTAGTATATATAAGCAAAGGCCACCATTTGTCTAATCCTATAAAATCCACATACAGATTTGTTTTGATTACTTTATTCATTACTGACCCTTTTTATATCCTTTTCTTGGCTGTCTTCTGAATAAAAATGTCTTTCTTTCTTGCTTCCTCTGTAATTCAAAGTTAAGATCCAATTTAGTTTATTGTTTCCCTCTTCTTTGCGAGGATTTGGGGGACGATATACTCTCAATTTGTTTATATGCAAACCCTTTATTCCTCTTCTCATTATTTCACTAAGGAGAGTTAGGAAAAAAAACCCACAGAACAGTCCGAGAAAAAAAAAAGATTTTCCGAGATAGAGGAAAAAAGTGGGGAACTTTTCATCTGGGTTTGTCGATTTAAGATCGAATTTCGAGCTTGTTTCTGCAATGGGTATGGCGGCGGAATCTCAGTTCCATGTATTGGCGGTTGATGATAGTCTTTTTGATCGGAAATTGATAGAGAGGTTGCTCCAAAAGTCGTCTTGCCAAGGTAAAGTGCAATTTTTTTGGCTTGGAAACAGTGAAAAGGAAAGAGAAAATGATGAAGAAAAGCTGGAAACTTTAGAAATGGGCTGTCTTTGATGTAGTGAAGAAGACTTAATATTTTGTTCGTCTTTGCAGTCACTACTGTTGATTCAGGCACTAAGGCTCTTGAATTTCTGGGTTTGAGAGAATATGGAGACATCAATGATCCGTTCACGCCCTCTACATCTCCGGAAAATCATCAGGTTTTCTTCATTTTCTTCTTGTCTGAATTCGCTTACATTTTGTTTTTTCATCTTTTTTTGTTCGAATTTACAGTTTTTTTGTTTGAATGTTGGTTTTGACAGGAAATTGAAGTGAATCTTATCATTACAGATTACTGTATGCCTGGCATGACTGGTTATGATCTACTCAAGAAAATCAAGGTATTTGCCCAATTATTTAATTCGATCGGTTGTTTTTTCTCGGCATTTTCTTGGTTGGGTTGCTTTTTATTTCATCCATGGGAAAAAAAAATGTTTCCAGAAAATTGAAAAAAAAAAGCTTTTTTCTTTTTTGGTTTCCACTTTGGTAACGAGAATGTCAACCCAAATCTGTTTGGAATATTTTCCTACTCAAGAAAAGGAAATTTTTATTTATCTCCGTGTCTTCGACATCTCCATTTGTGTATGTATGTGTGTGTATATATATACTCATAAGATTGAACTTCCCTGAGAAACTCACGGAACATTTTCTGGTTCTGCAGGAATCATCAGCTTTAAAAAACATACCAGTAGCAATAATGTCATCTGAGAATGTTCCGTCAAGAATCACAAGGTAAACACAACAAAGGAAACAAATTGAGATGCACTGGCAACTTGGGTACTATTAATTTGTTGCTCTGAACATAAAGTTGGAATCTTTCTAAGTTTGAGCCTTGTGAAATGAATTGGATAGTTCCTTAAAGATTTTCCTGCAATGAGACATAGATTCGAGTTTGACGACGAATTTGCAAATGGGTATTCATATTATGTTAAAATTTGTTCAGATGTTTAGAAGAAGGAGCTGAAGAGTTTTTCTTGAAGCCAGTTAGATTGGCAGATCTTAACAAGCTGAAACCCCATATGATGAAAACCAAATTAAAGAACCAGAAACAGGAGGAGATTGAGAAACCCTTAAAAGAATTGAACCCTGATAATAACCCAGAAACGAAAGAGGATTTGGCAAATAGTGAAACCCCATCGTCGCTTCAGCAAGAACCGAAACTGGAGGAACCACCGATGAATAACAAGAGAAAGGCATTGGAAGAGGGACTAACTCAAACAGAAGGTCGAACACGGCCTAGATACAATGGTATTACAACGGCGGTCTGATCGAAAGGCAATGCATATATGCATGCATTCAGGGGTCTTCAGTAGTTTCAATCCTTGTGTTTTAGGGGTGTTGTAGATTGTTTTAGGATTGATGAATACGATGGGAGATAGGGTTTCAATAGAGAATGCAAAGCAGATGTTGAATCTGGTGTTAATGTGTAAATCGTACATGCCGAATACCATTTTTGTTTCCAATTAGGGAAATTTTTTTTTATTAGATGATATGCACTTTTTGTGGATGGTTCAATCCTGAGTTATAAGTTAAACAAATTTCTATAATTTTTTAAAGGTAGAATATCAAGATAAGATATATGTACTATAGAACTTTGCTTATATCTCGTAAATTTAATAGAAAAAAAATTGGAAAATTGAATAAAAAAATTAGAGGATATGTACTCTTTATATTTTGATAATAAAAATTGAGTTTTGTTTGTTAATGAAACGAAAATTATTTTAAAATTGAGAGGAACGAATGAGAATGAGAGACGATTTCGAAGTTCAGAGTAATTTTCAACGTTTTTCGAGCGATTTCAAATGGTTTCAAGCGATTTCAGACGATTTCGAGCAATTTTGAGAGTCTCATGGTAGATCGTACGTGTTAAAGAGGTAATTTGGAAATATCAATATTATAAAAGTAAAATTGAAATTAATTTTTTTAAATGAGGAGTAAAATTAAATCCCTAATAACATTTTAAGTTATTTTTGAAGTTAATCCTTTTTAAAATATTTAATTCCGAAATTTAAACGCCGAAATTGACAAATGTTGCTATGCTTTCTATTTTAAATTTAATATTTGTTAAATTGGAAAACTAATAGTTTATACAAAAGTTGAATAATTTGAAAAGTTGTCAACCATTTTCAATCATCAAGCCTCCACGTTAATATTTCTATTTTTCTATAAATAAGTACCCACTATTCCTCTCATTAACTATAATCTTTATTATTCATCGATTTCTTCTTCTCCTAAAATTTTTTCCAAAAGCTTATTCCTCTTACCGGTCTTTTTTTCAAAGTTCTGTAACTCTCGGAGAGTTCATCCCATTTCGAGCTATATGCTCATAGAGACGATATATCCTTTCTAAGGATTCTTCCCCGTGAGAGTGTGGTTATTTTTCAGCGCCCTTGCGCCCCGATTCTCCCAATCCCTCTTCTGATGAAGGATGGCCATAAGGTTGATTGATTATCTATCTCTTGACCTGGAAGAGATCTTCGACATTAATCTCGACTAGTTGGATATCCACGGCCGACGTATTATCGGATTTCGACAAAGGGCGACGAACTATATCCTCTACGCATTCCCCGCCTAACTACCTCATGATTGTTATAGTTGGGCCCTGCAGCGAGTTGATGAAGCTGTTGAGCTGCCGGTGCAGTGGCGGGTTGTGCATTTTTTCCTCTTCAAATGTTACCCAGACATTCAATTGCTCATTTTTCTTATCCTCTCTCCGGTCCAGAGTTCCCTAGAATATCTTTCGAGTAAATAATCTCGAACATGCCATTGAGATGACAATATATTTTGAGAGGGAACAAGTAGGTGAAAAGACGTTTCGTCAGGTATAGATTGATAATCCTCTTTGGTTCTATTCTCTGTCCGTTCTCGTATTCTTTTATCAAAATATATACCTCCATGTAACATTATGACCGCCCCAACGTTAGGGTTTCTCTCTTGGCCACTGAAGATTTTTTACCACCGTTCTCCTGCTTTAGTGACCTGAACCACACGTTCTCCGATGACATTATGGTATAACTACAATGAAATCGAACGAATGATCATTGAAGAGAATTTATATGCTTCAATTTATTTTATCTCAGACATTTTGATTAATACGTATGGTGGGTGTCTTGTCTAATTTTTGCACCAAAGTGTTCGATGAAATGCCTGGAATGGATGCATTTTCTTATACATCAGTGTGCGAGGTCAGTTCCAAGCGATAGAGGTACGTCTCGAGCCCGTGAAATAGCTCGACATTATAGAAGGATATTGCAAATATTTAGAATATATTCTAGTTACCATATCATTGAGAATATATTTTAGTTACCATAATCTAAGGATTTGGTCTCATATATATAAACCTCTGTATCACTATCATAATAAACCATCCTTTGGCTTATATGATATCAGAGCTATAGACTAACGTCATCTCTTAACCTAGCTCGGCCGTCGCCAACCCTACTTCTTCACCATGTCCGGCAGCACCACCACCGAAAATCCAAACCCCACCACCGAAAACACACTTATGTTTAACCCGAAGGAACACAGAGAGTTCTTCTCACTATCAACATGGCAAACATCACAAAACTCACCTCCTCCACCTATATGATTTGGAACGTTCAAATCCTCTCTCTTCTCGAAGGCCATAACCTTGACTGCTTTATCCAGGAGACATCCCCGGTTCCGCCAGCAACTCTCCTCATTGACAGGATTCATCATCCCAACCCAGCCTTCGCTTCATATCGATAGCAAGATCGGCTCTTGTTCTCTGCTCTTCTCGGCGCAATATCACCGTCTTTGCAGCCACTGGTTGCTCGTGCAACTTCCATTCGGAACGCCTGGAATCTGCTGGGGAACATCTACGGCAAAGCCTCGAGAGGACATGTCAAACAACTCAAAGATCAACTTAAAAGGCACACCAAAGGCACTAAATCGATTGATGAATACATGAGATTCATCAAGTCGAAAACAGAGGAACTTGCTATCCTCGGCAGGGCTCTTGATGCAGAGGACATCCTTGAATATGTTCTTGATGGACTACCGGATGAGTACAAGCCAATTGTCGACACTGTGAACGCTCGAGATACTATCATTTAGTTCGATGAACTGCATGAACGACTTCTCAATCATGAAGCCAAAGTCCTTGTCGCTGCTCCCGACATCCCCTCTCTTCCAGCAACGGCCCTTGCAACCAATGTCCGACCGCAACAACAATTTTCTCGGGGACGACCTCATTGGACACGCAACAATGGCTCCAACTCTCGTGGCTATCAAGGGAAATGTCAAGCATGCGGGGTGTTCGGTCATAGTGCCAAACGATGTCCACAATTTCAACTGATCTCGGCATCAACTCCCGCTGGACAACAAAATCCCGCTAGTCCCTGGTCTCCCTCTCCTCGGCCGTGGCAACCGAGAGCCCATCACACTGTAGTCTCCTCGTACGATGCCACTCCTTGGCTCCTCGATAGCAGCACATCACACCACATCACCACAGATCTTCACAATGTCTCGCTTCACAATCCATACACCGGTGGCGAGACAGTTGTTCTTGGAGATGGCTCTAACCATCCGATATCACAAACTGGTTCTTTCACTCTATCTCATCAAACTCGGCCACTGTTCTTTATTGATGTTCTTTACGTGCCTTCGATGAACAAAAA
>CM071862.1:9521123-9534722 GCA_036759665.1 Gynandropsis gynandra
GAAACACGAGAGATTACGGCAATTCTACCCCAAAAACGTGATTCAATGACAAGGTACAACTTGTGCAAGGCCATGGAAGCAAATCAAACACTCAAGCATCGAGCGAAAGGAGCAGAAACAACATTTGATGGTGTACATGCTCGGTCATGAAGTGTACCCGCTCGGGCTGTGTTTGTGCACCCGTTCGGGCTTCAAATTGGACCATAATTTCGCCGAGAGTTTGCCCGACTCGGGCTCAAAGTGTGCCCGCTCGGGCATGCCAGCACGACCAGGTTTCAAGTCATGCACGCACGGGCTAATGGACTGCACGAGCGGGTAGAAGTTGTGCCCGCTCGGGTCCACCTTTTTCTCAACAAATTCTTTGATTTTAGAACGGCCAATTCAGGAGAAAGGAAGAAAGGACGGAACAAAGGATCGGGAGCAAGGGGGATCTATTGAAGACATCGGTTAATTAATAGGGAGCATTCTTATTCTCTTTCTATGTCGAATTTAGTATTCTCTTGTGTTTCTTTTGTTGTGTTCATGTCTGAGTAGATCTATTGCCATGGGTTAGAGAGTATTGCCAATTTGTAATGAAGTCTTGTGCTTAATGAATGGTGGATCTTAATGCTTTCATACTTGTACGCCACTCGATATGAATGAATTTGGTATTTGATCATGTTTTCAGATTTCATGGTTGATCTTAATGCTTCAATACTTGTACACCACTTGATTGATGATGTTAGAAGTCTAATAAATCTACGCCAGGGCATTAGACTTTGGAACCTAGCCATGATTTAGGGTTTAATCGGTTTACAATATACGCCAGGTCAATCGATTGAATCTAGGGATTATGATAGCGGTCTTAATGCGTCTATGTATGTGAGATGCGCAATAGATATATTGGTATACGCATGCTAGATAGTGGACAAGTCTACGCCAGTCAGTTCCTATAGGAGAGCTTGAATTCCCTGAACTCGTGATAGTATCTAAGACCAATGATCTTGTTAGAACTTCGTTGCATCGTTGTGCGACTCTCGATACCTATGGTGTTTAGTCGTTGAGTCAATCCTTTCATTAGTTTAGTTTAGTTTGCATTTGCATTCCATCCACTAAATGATTTCACACGTCTTATTCATTAGTTACTAGCTTTAGAGTTGCATCAATTCCTTGTGTTCGACCCTAGTTACTACACGATCCGTATTCTTGTGGAAGCGTTAGATCTAGGTAATTTATTACTTGAGTTAACGCACATCATTTAAGTTCGATTAATGAGAATCTGACCGGTCGGTTAATCGACTTAGGAATTAGGATTGCGCTCGTAAAGCTATCATAGTACAGGTTAATCACTACTGGAAGGTAGGGTTGCACGTACTCATGGTTAGGAGGTCTAGGCTCGGCAGAATCATTCCTCACCTTAGAGCATGAATTTCCCATTATCAAGATAATTCGATAGGTTTATGATCTTTAGTTGTTGCATCCATACGATTTCCGGTATCCCGACACCCGTAGTGTTCGTCATAGCCAAGTCTTCCCCAACCTTCATCGCTGTCCTTACTTAGTTTAGTCTTCTAGATAGTTACACCACGCCATTGTCTACTTCTTATAGTCTTAGTTTAGTGATATTCTTAGGATTGGCTGCCTTAGTCCCTAGAGTTCGACCCTGGTACTACACGAACCGTACACTTGCGGTAAAGTGGTCTAGAAATATATTTAACTTGATATTTCCGACATCACCTGCTCACGAACAAGCCCAACAAGATATCCCAGCGCAGGTTGAACCTGCTACACAGGCTTCCTTGAGAAGGTTAACACGTTCTCGACGTTCACCTGGCAGACTTAATCTGATGGTGCAAGAGGATGTGGTCGGTCATAGAGATGACGACCCTTTGACTTTCCAAGAGGCTATACAAGGCCCTAATTCTAAGAAATGGTGGAAAGCCATGGAATCCGAGATGGAACGACTTAATCTTGGTGCAAGAGGATGTGGTCGGTCATAGAGATGACGACCCTTTGACTTTCCAAGAGGCTATACAAGGCCCTAATTCTAAGAAATGGTGGAAAGCCATGGAATCCGAGATGGAACCTATGAAGATCAACAAAGTATGGACTTTAGTTGATTCATCACAAGCTTCCAGACCGATAGGTTGTAAATGGGTTTACAAGAGGAAGATTGGAGCAGACGGGCAGGTAGAGACCTATAAAGCTCGTCTAGTTGCGATTGCGACATTCCATGACTATGAGATAGCGGCATTCCATGACTATGAGATTTGGCAGATGGACGTGAAAACAGCTTTCCTTAACGGAGAGCTCCAGGAAGAAGTCTTCATGACTCAACCTGAGGGTTTCACGTTGCCAACTCAAAGTCATATGGTATGCAAGCTTCAGAGGTCCATTTATGGACTCAAGCAAGCTTCTCGAACCTGGAACATTCGCTTTAACAAGGCAGTTGAAGAGTTCAACTTTGTTAGATGCGAAGAAGAGCCTTTTGTGTACAGAAGTTTAGTGGGAGCACGGTTGTCTTCCTTGTGCTTTATGTGGATGACATATTGCTCATGAGGAATGACATTCCGGCGTTGCAAGAGACGAAGTTTTAGTTATCCGAACAGTTCTCCATGAAATATCTGGGAGAAGCAACCTATATTCTGGGAATAAAGATCTATAGAGATAGATCAAGGAGGTTGCTTGGACTATCACAGTCACAGTACCATTATGAAGAGGTATAACATGGAAAATTCCAAAAGAGGTTATCTACCGATAGGCACTGGAATTACTCTCTCCAAAGAGGATTGTCCTCAGACACAATAAGAGAGAGAACGCATGAGTAGGATCCCATATGCTAGCGTAGTGGGAGCCATCGTGTATTCCATGACATGTACGAGGCCTGATGTAGCCTTCACGCTATGTGTAGCGAGTCGGTATCAGGCAGATCCCGGTGAGGAACATTGGAAATTGGTGAAAACCATTCTCAAGTACTTGAGAAGGACTAGAAACCGATTACTCATTTATGGAGATTCTAACTTAGAGTTAGAAGGGTTCACAGATGCCAGCTTTATGTCCGATAAGGACGATAGCAGATCGACATCGGGGTATGTCTTTTGTCTCAATAGGGGTGCAGTGTGTTGGAAAAGTTCCAAACAAGCTACTGTAGCTAATTTGGTTACTGAAGCGGAATACATAGCGACTTGCAAAGCTGCTAAGGAAGCGGTCTGGATGAGAAAGTTCATAACTGAACTTGGTGTGGTACCTTCGATAAACGAACCGGTTCCTTTATTATGTGATAATACCGGGGCAATAGTCCAGGCGAAGGAACCAAGATCTCATAAAATATCAAAGCATGTTCTGCGGAAGTACCATCTGATAAGGGAAATCGTTGAGCGTGGGGACGTTCAAATCAAGAAGGTAGAAGGAAAAGAGAATGCAACAGATCCACTCACAAAGGCGCTTGGTTGAAATGAGTTTGACAAGCACAAGTTGAAGATTGGATTGAAGAACATGACATGCTGGAATTAGTTCTAGGAATAGTACAATTGTTGTAACTATTTGAGTGCTATTTTATGTCTTGTATTTTGAACACTTATAACTAAATAAATAAAATGGCATTGTTTTATCATTTTTAATGATATTTGTAAATATATATGTGTATATATTTTCATAGCTAGTATGATAGAGTCCATGATTAAGTTTAGAAACTTGTCATCATGATAGTGATCATGATAAAGAGACTCAAGTTCTGGTAAAACTTAATCTAAATCGTTCTTGATCATAGGATAACTAATTGCACATTAGTAATCCGGATAGATCAACATAGATGTGATGGTTTCTATTTGATAAAAATTAGTAGATCTCTTTTTCTAAATCACATGTATGGATGATGCACAAAGAGATGTGATCATTGAACTGACCCTAAGGGAGAACTCCTAATGGTTACATTACCATTGAACTGTCAATAGAAATTTCTCTGGAAGGATAGGAATATTATAATTTCCTTAGACCTGAGATCAACATGGTAACTGACAAGTTATCTACCATTCTTTGATTCTGGACACCTTATGTCTTGGGATGTAAGTTGAAAGGATATTGGGAATGATTAGATGCTTGTGCAGTTAGTGATTGATCAAGATGGAATCCGTCAACTCTAGGTAAAGAGTTTGAGCTCTATGTTGTCAGCAACATAATGACTGAAAAGACCTTGGCCAAGACATTTGAATGAAAGAAGAAAAGAGTTTCTTGCGATCATTCACAAATCAGTTATGTTAGGCATGAAACATAGTTGATAATCTATTAGGAATTGACAGTTAGACCATGTCCTAGGATTATCCGGAGCTGTAAAGACGGAGGGAAATAATAATATTATCCTTCTACCATGGTTCTACAGAGTAAGGATGTTACTTCACACTATCTAGTCGTTGAGGAGTGTTGCTAGACGCCAACCTCGATTAGATAATTAGTAAGACTAATTGACTACCAATTTAGTGATGAACCTACGAGGTCACACGCATACGAGTGTCTCGGTATCTGCTTATGATTGTTAGACAATCAATATGGGATACAGTTATATTCATCTGCTAGCACCAAAGAATATAATTGTATTTGTTTTTGTTTCTTTTGGGTTAGTACATAAGATGTACAGGCAAATATGTGTATGAAGATACATGTATTTCGACTATTTGAGATATTACGTAAAGGCAAGTGGGAGATTGAAAGTCTCATGCCATTTATGTAATATTTCAATAGTTATGGGTTTAAATCGTAATTATTAAAAGGTTAATAATTATAAATAAACGAAAACAAGGTTTCGTTATTACACAATTCTAAAAAAACCTAAAAACCCTAGCCGTCAGAACTGAATAACCCGAAGAACGAAAACAGTTTTCGTTCTTCCGAATTCCGCATCAAAGCAGTCTCGATCTCGGCGTGGATACGCGTAGAAGGCTTGCATCATCAAGCCTCGCATCCGACAGTAGCACATTCAACGACAGGTATTACGAAATTGTTTCTGTAAATTGTTTATCGTTGATAATCGAAAACTTATCGTTAAACATGACTAGATCTTTATTCGGGTTGATAAAAACACGTTTCCGCAATTGAAATCAACCCTACTCATACTACAACAGAAGAACATAAAGAGTCTTGTTTACAAAATGCAGTGTTAAAGTAAGGAAACAATAGAAAAAATAAAGAAGTAATTTGATGTGTTTGAGTCTAAATTCTTGCTTCTTGATCTAGGTAAGGAGAAACGACAATATGGAAAATAATATACGACCGACAAAAAGCATGAATAAAAAATGTGCATCCATGGGGAAACCATAGGCAAAAGTAACAAAGACTTAAAACGATTGTTAAGAAGTTTTATGGGTCTTTCATCACATACAAATATGTCGGCATGATGTTGATGTTCAATGATAATATTATATTATAACACTCCACACATATACATGATGGAAGAGGCTCACCAACATGTTTAAAATTTTAACACAAAACAATATAAAACATTTTTAGAATTAGTTATTACCTTCAGTCATTCTGATTTGGGAAATATATCAAATAAAACTTTCTGGTAAACTTTTGCAATCTTTGCTATCCTCTGATAAGCTGAAGAGGCCTGAAAAAGATTTAGTGAGATTTGTAGAAATCAAACTAGAATTTTCGATTGGTTCATCTACAAATATTGACATTTCACTTTCATAGATTTGAATATTTTCACATATGACGTTTTTGGAATATGTAATCCACCATATTAATCAACCAAATGCTCACATCTTTCAAAATCATTGGTTTAACTTCTACTATTTACAAATTCAGGCACCTATACCCATAATTTAAGCTCCATAAGCAAATATGATTTAGTCGTATAAGTGTAAGATTTCATGTAACTAATGAGAAATTCTCAATATCTTTCAAGTCCTAAATGAACCATACAACACTACCATTGTCCCCAACATCATGCTTAAAATCTAACAGCTCAGAGGTTAAACTCTTCCTTTTCAGGATCCATAAATACCTCATACTCCAATCAACAATTAAAACACAACGTGATTTATTTGATAGACTCACAACTAGTCCTTGGTGATAGAAATATAACTTGGTGATCGGAAACTTGTCGAACATAGCTCACATTTCGAAATTTTTAAACATGAGTATCCACCAAAGTCAATGATAATTCAGACAAATCCTCTATGATGAGGATAAGGTAAAACTCGGCATATCAACAACACAAGGATCGATCACTAGAGAATGCAAAACGTGTTTGTCATATTGTACCACATGTTGCTGCATAATTCTTTAGAGACAGTGTATGATTGCACGACATTCCTAGGACTATCGTGTCTGATAGAGATATCAAGTTCCTTAGTTACTTTTGAAAAACGATTTGGTTGAAGTTATGCACAAACTTTTATTCTCAACTACCTGTCAACTTCAAACTGATGGGCAAACATAAGTGGTTAATCGAATATTATCGATCTTATTACGGTGTTATTCAAGAGTAATCTAAAAGCTTGGGAAGAATGTCTACTACAAGTTGCGTTTGCATATTATAGGCGGTTCATAGTGCTACTCATTTCTCACATTTTGAGATCGTGTATGGATTTAATCCGCTTACCCTAGACATGATCCCTTTACCTTCGTCAGAGTTTACTAACCTTGATGGCAAGAAAATTGTTAAATTTGTGAAGCATATACACCAAAAGGCACGAGCTAACATAAAAAAGAAGACCGAGCATTATGCCAAACTAGTGCAAACAATGTACGAAAGAAGGTGGGTTTTCAAACCGAAGAATTGGAGTGGATCCATTTACGGAAGGAGTGTTTTCCTTAACAACAAGAATTCAAGGTTATGCCCCATGGCGATTGATCGCTCGAATGCATCAATGACAACGGATACAAGATCGAGTTGCCTTATGAGAACAATGTTAGTTCGACTTTCAATGTTACTGACTCATTTTTATGCAGATGATGATCCTAATTTAAGTAATCCTTTTGAAGACGGAAGGGATGATGAAGATGAGGATCCGCTCGCAAAACCAACAACACAAGGACCGATCACCAAAGCTAAAGCTAAGAGGATGCATAAAGCGTTTGCTTAATTGGTGGCATATGAATATGTTCAAGCACCACTGGATCACCAAAAGACATTTAGGGAAGCTTAAATGACGTACCTACAAGTGAATGAGGTCGAATGAGACAAGAAGCTAGGAAAGCCAGAGACGCTCGGCCTGAGCAACCCATTGCTCGACCCGAGCAAACTCGTTCAAGAGACAACCGAAGCGCTTGGCCTGAGCAACGGAGCACTCGGCCCGAGAAAACTCACTGGAGCAAGGAGCATGCCGAAGGACTAACCGCTCGACCCTAGTGCTAAGGAACTCAACCGAACATTGGAGAGTTCGACCCAACATTACTTTTGCTCGGCCGGACATACTTTAGTTTTGCAAATTTAGGGTTAAGACTTAAATGGCACTGGACCGAACATTTTAGCAGGATTTAGTTAAGTTGTCTTATTTCAGTTTATTTCCATTATTTTTTGGTCCTTATAAATAGATATGACATTATTACCCAAGTTTTTTTATTAATGACATTGTCTTTTTCCCTTCTAATCCTCAAAGATTTAGTTATTGAACTCTTGAAGAGATTCTGAATTCTTTTTCGACTTATCAACACTAGATTACAAGAGTTGTAGCGTCATTCACCGCGTTTGAAGTTCTGTAATCAAGTTATAGTTAGAGTTTAAGATGTTTTTCTTCGAGAAGATAAATTCTAGGTTCTACTATCAGATTGTTAATGGGCTTAATTCCAATTTCTTCCTCTAACAATAGAATGTTGATTTAGGATCATATTACTCTACCTTAGAATAAAACTAAAAACTCTATTGACTACAATTTATCTATTTGCGGCGACAAACAATTTCGACTCAGTTATTCCCGATTCTCTTATTTGGGCAACGACACACGCCTTTGCTAACTCAGATATTCGAGGAATCCAATTCAAAAGCATGTCTAAGAAAGGATTAAACTTTACAAAGATCAAACACATACCTAATTCCAAGCAGCGATGTCAAAATTCTCAGCCTATATCGAGGAGTATGAAGAAAGAATTGAAAACTAAGTAGAAATATCTTCAAGATTAGAGAAAACGGCACTGCTGCAAGCCACTGTAGATCATGGGGTATGTTACCATTCAGCGCCCTTCCGGCTTTGGATTTTTCCAGGTGAGGAAAGGCTTGTCGAATGTTGTATGCCTTTAAATATTGCCTGTTAAGATCCCACCCGTGAAAGCAAATTGGTCACTGATCACAACATAAGTTAGTGTTGCTAAGTTTGTTTTAGCAGGTACAGAAGTCAAATGAGCGTGAAGGCATAGACTTACCCGTGCGGCTGGGATCTTAGGAACAATGAGCAAGTAGCAGAGACCCACTTGCCTGAACATCACCATACCCTTGGCCACTGACATGTTCTCCACAACCGTGTATGGGGTCGTGTTGGTGAGTGAGTGAAGATCAATGTAGCGCTCGTGACGGCCACAGCATAAAAGTTTTCTTCTCTCTCAGCCAATTCAACCCAGGTAAACTTCTCCCTGACTTCCCGTCCTCTGTTCTCCTTCTATCCATTAAGAGCCATGTTTTTTTTTTGGAACTTTAATGAGGTGTGCTCTCAGGATGGGCCCGTGCAGTTCTGCGTCATCTAAAACTGGGAACCCATCTGGAGGACTTTCTCATCATCTTCCTCATAGTCCAAACGCTCTGTGGCGGTTGATTCAAAGGAAACGACACTCAATGATGCAGAAGTAAAACTCTGCGTTAAAGCGAAACTCGAACGACGATGGAAAATCAGAGGACCAGAGATGACAACCCTCAACACCGTCGGCGGTGAACCTAGATATCCCATGTTCGACGGCGATGGAATAATGGAGGACATAAGAGATGACAACCCTCAACACCATCTGCGGTGAACCTAGATATCCCATGTTATTCTCCAGATTACTATTGTTTCCAGAAGAATCGAGGATCTTCTCTTCTTGTTCTCATAATCCAAAAGCTCATCCTCGTAGGCTTCATTGTTCTGTGTCAACCATACTTAATAAATAAAATGAAATCAAAATAGAACCCTAAAATTCGGTCGAAAATACATAAACAATACACAAGGATAACAAAAATCGATTAGGGTTTTCAAGCTTTAAACTTGACTAAGAACAGATAAACGAAGAAGAAATGTAGTGTTTGGTTTTGGCAGAACCAAAATAAAGTCTCGCTTGTGGCGAAGCTCGTCTCCAATTCACATAATACCTGTTCATCATCGGAGTTCGTCTTCTTCCCTTCTACCACCAGTCGAATATAGTGTTCGGAAAATGAGAATGCGATGTTTACGTTAACAAATGGCTACACCGAATTTGAATTTTGAAATAACCAGGGTAAGTCAAGACATTGTTGATAACATTTGCATTTAAAATTGCAATTACAATAAAAATTGAATGTTAAACATTAAAAACTAAAACATGAATCTTACTTAATCAAATTACTTGAAACAATTTAAGTTTAACGTTTAAGTAAGACCAAATCAATGGACTGGTAATATTTCTGACGGGAATATTGTATAAAAAATTATCAAATTATTTTATTTTAATCTATAAAACATAAATTATCATCTTTAATCTAAAAAGTTTAAATTTAATTTTTTTAAATCATTAAATTTAAGAATATAGTGTAAAAAATATCAAATTTTTTAACTTTTTATATAAACACAAATTATTATTTTTAATCTAAAAATTTTGAATTTTTAAGTTTTGTCTAAACAACACAAATTTATCAAATAAATAATATCCATACACAAACACTAAATCATATTTTAATTCTTTGGATTTTTAAGTGTTGTCTGAAAAAATACAAATTTATCAAATTAATCATATATATACACTAACTCTTGGTAAATTCAATTTCAAATTGAGTTGAACTTTGGGTTTAGTATTTGTGTATAGGTATAATTAATTTGATAAATTTGTATTTTTTAGACAACACTTAAAAATTGAAAGAGTTAAAATATGATTTAGTGTTTGTGTATAGATATGATTAATTTGATAAATTTTTATTTTTAGACAAAATTTTAAAATTCAAAATTTTTAGGTTCAACGTATAATTTATGTTTTATAAGCCAAAATTAAAAAATTTGGTATTTTCTACGTTATATTTCTAAATTTAATGTTTTTAAGTCAAAAATAATAAATTTGAATTTTTTAGTGTGAAGATGATAATTCATATTTTATAACTAAAATAAAATAATTTGATTTTTTTATGTTATGTTCTCTTAGAAAGAACTTTTCAAATTCATACAATTAAAAAAGTAAAAAGAAAAATAATATGCTGATGTGCTGCATAGATGCAGTGACATGGACGTGTGGTTTCACCAAACATGTTTATTTTCGTTAATTAAATTGTTTTAAATATAAAAAATATAAAATAAAATTAATTTGATGAGCTCACTATTAAACTCTATGTGGCATTACTACAATTCAGCAAAATGAACTTTTAATATATGATTTTATTTTATTTTTGACACACCTGAAAAATGAAATTATTGTATACGAAATGATAATATAAGATTGTAGATTACGAGATGAAACAATGTCTTAATATATAGATATATATAACTCAATATAGATGTATGAATTAATTTTACAATAAAGTAAATCATATTGGAAATTTTACTTGAGAAATATAAGGGGTAAAATCAAAAATAAATTTGATATATTATTAGAGTTTCAATTCTTTATTTTTTTTAAAAAATATTCAATTTTAATTATACCTCTATAATATCGATAATTTTATATTATCTTTGTATTTTAAACGACCTTTGCTACTCAAACGATACTTGTGGTTCAAATCATCATTGTTATTCAAGCCATGTTTACGGCCGGAATCTCTTCATGAGTCTCAAACGATCTTTGCAACTCAAGCGACCTTCGCGAAAAAGGGTCATGAGATTCAATCGACCCTTGCGATCCAATGAATATCTTGAGTCGAAGAGGTACTCAGTCTGAAGCGACTTACTGAAACTCCTTACCGTTGCGATTCCTGACCCTTTGCGACTCAATTTTGAAATCACCTCTCAATCGAAATTGCCTCTCACTCTGTGTTCTCAACTTCGAAATCGTCTCTCAATCATTGCTCTCAACTTCGCAACCGCTTCTTGCTCATTGCTCTCAACTTCGAAATTGTCTCTCGCTCTTTGTTCTCAACTTCGAAATAGACTTCGTTTCGAAAAAATATCAAACCGTGTGTTTTCACGTGCAAAAGTAAAGACACATTTATCTTTTCTCCATTTTTTTCTTTCTAAATCATAGATTTCTAAAATATATGTCAAACAAGAAAGTCTTAGAAAAATATACTTGATATTTAGTAGAGTTTTCTTGATATTTTGCCGAAGTGTAACGATATTTGGGTTCGTGGACCTTTCAACGAAAATTTTTTCTATCTGTCCATCTTAATTCCGACAGGATCGCTCCAAAAACTCGAGTTCCTTTCAGAAATTAAGACAGAATAAATCTTCAAATCAGAGAAGAAAGCTGGATTGATAAGTTATTAAAAATTTGATTTTTTTTTATTGTTGTTCAAGAGACAATTTGCATCTCTTCCTCACGGTGGAATATCAATATACCCTCGTAGGGCTAAAACGCTTAAAAAATACCCTTCCCTAAAATAATTATTTAATCGAAAAAAAACTGGAGAAAAGAAAAATTTACCCTTAATTTTCGAACGTGAAAAAACCCGCATTCTGGGAGAGTAAAAGCTAAACCCGCATTCTGGAAGAGTAAAAGCCAAGAAAGAACAAGTTATTTCGAACTTGAGAGGGATCGATTCGAAGTTGGCAAGAAGGAAATGGCTAGAATCAGCAGCGATGGAGAAGAGAGCACGAGTCAATCTTCAATAAGTGTAAGTAGATCGATTTCTAGGGTTTTGGAGGATGTCGAGTCCCAAAATGGTTTATTAATTTCAAATGGGTGTGAGTGTCAATGAGTCGGTTGAGTCTCAGTGAGTCGGTTGAGTCGCAAGAGTCGATTGTCTCAGTGAGTCGGTTTGGGTCGCGATGGTCGGTTGAGCGTCGATTTCTAGGGTTTGCAGGCTGTCGAGTCCCAGAATGGTTTATTGATTTGAAATGGGTGTGAGTGTCAGTAATTCTGTTGAGTCTGAATGAGTCGATTTGGGTCGCAATGGTCGTTTGAGCGTCGCAGGGAGTCTAAGGGTCGTTTGAGTCGGTTGTCTTAGTGAGTCGGTTTGGGTCGCATGGTTCAGTCGAGTCGCATGGGTCGGTTGAGTCAAAGGGTCGGTTGGGTCGCATGGGTCGCATGAGTCGCATGAGTCGCATGAGTCGCATGAGTCGCTTGAGTCGGTAGAAGTATAATGTATTCTTTAATTAATTGATCATTTTGCAGGTGGACCCAGCCAAAGTTTGTGTATCAATTCAAATACATGGACAGAATGCCAAAGATCACCACCAAGTGTTATCCTCACGAGACAATAACGAAGCTGAGAGGAATCTTAGATGAATACGACTTGCATTACTTCGAGAAGGAATCGCAATTTAAGCATTTATTCCATTTCCAATGTGATTCCACATTGACTAAGGTTCCAATGTCTATCCCCCTAAATCACTCCGTGATTGTACGGGACAAGAAGGAGTTGTGGTTCGTCTTAAACGGTGTTCCCATCCGGTACTCTATAATGGAGCACGCACTAATTTCCGGATTGAACTGCGGACCATATCCCAAAGGATGGGAGTCCAAAAAGGGTGATACATTCAGGCGGAAGTATTTCGGCCGTGGAAAGGTGACCCCCGTACAAATCATTGGAAAGCTTGTGAAGGCGAAGAATGACGAGGACCGAAAGAGGTTGGCAACTTTGTTGTTTTGGCGCTAGTTATTGCTCACAAGCCTTCATCAGACAACTCTATCAGCCATGATCTCATTGACATGGTTGATGATTTGGAATTTTGTGAAGACTTTCCATGGGGGCGTTACACATTCGAGAAGATTGTGGATACTTGCCGCAAACACGTTAGCGGGGAATCACCGAAACCAAAATGGTATTGTGGCGGTTTCATGATCCCACTAATGGTAAGTTGTATATATTATTCGAATAACTTGAATTTTTTCATACTTTTTGCATTCTGATTTTTTTTAATGTTGCAGTTACTTCCTTTCGAAACCATCCCTAGTTTGGGCGGAAAGGGATGGTATGTTGATGTAGAGAATGCGGATCCACCATGCCCAAGAATGTGCAAGAAGATGGTTAAACCCAGTATTAACCTGAAGTACGCAGAAGTCATAAGGCTGATCGGAGATTCTAAGGTAACAATTATACAAGGGTCACAAGGAAAACAAGGGTCACAGAGGGTAATAATGACTATTTTTTGTTTTTCAGGATATTCGAAGTATTCTTTGTGCTGATCGCGATGAACGCCATGAAAGTTATGATCTGGACGACTATGAGGGATGCGATCCCGATGTTCAGATATGGATGGAACATATTCGTAGAAATCCGAAGGGACTTTGTTGGGAGGACATTCGTGAGCAAGAACTGCTGACGCGGAAAGCAGTTCTTGGAGATGAAAAGAAGGGGAAAGGGAAGAGGAA
>CM071862.1:9547792-9576615 GCA_036759665.1 Gynandropsis gynandra
ACCCTTGGACCCCTGCGACCCTTTGACCCTTTTCGACCCATTTACCCTTGGACCACTGCGACCCTTTGACCCTTTGCGACCCATTTATCCTTGGACCCCTGCGACGACCTTTGATCCCTTTGACCCCTCGATGAGACTCTGTGACCCAGTGCAACCGTACGACTCTGTGACCTAATCTGTCACCTTTGACATTGCAATAAACACAAGAGAAACACGAAAAACTCACTATACATACCTGGTTTTTCTGCGGAACGTGTTTAATTGCAAGCTTCTTTGTTGACAACAAAGGATTTCAACCTATTGGCAGTGAATCTGATGCCGATTGCAAGCTACTCTCGTCGAATCTGTTGCGGTTTGGGGGAATAGTAAATTTCGCGTGAGAATTAGAGGTGCTCTACAGGAGAGAGAAAAATTATCGTCAAGGGTAATATGAGATTATCAATATTTTAAAGGTAGATTTGAAGTTGAAACTTTTTTTTAACAGAGGATATTTTTTAAACACTTTAACCCTATAGAAATATTTTTGATAATCCTGCTTCCTCACGTATCCTTTTAGTTTCTAGAATATATTTCTTAATTCAAGATCCTTTTATTAATACTAACCGGAATAAAAAGAATTAGTGTGCATAGATTTGTTTTCGATTATAGCCTTTCTCTTTAATCTTTGTCTATATAAGATAAATATTTTTTGGTATATATGACCGACCCTACTTGTGAATCAAGCGCATAATTGAAGCACATGATTGCATAGTATATTTCAAGGTGATTTTGTTTATATATTATCATGTTTGAGATCACATCATTAAGTGGTCAACGTGTCATTAGCATGATTATGTGCATAATATTAATGTATTTAATTAAACACCCTGTTTTTGTATATGGTTCCAAACAATATGCGGTGTAGAAGTTGAGGCGGACGAACAAGGGACACATCATTATTTTTTTACATCATTAATTAGATTATTAATCTGACGTAATACCTAATTAGATTATTAATCTGACGTAATATCTAAATATTTTCCAAAATGTCAAATTAAGTTTTTTTAGATAATAAAAATTAGTTTTATATTTCCCTAAATTTTATCAAATTAAATTTTTTGATAAAATAATGACAGATAAAGAGTTTTTAGGTGATTTCCATTAAATTAAATATTATATATATTTTTTCCTTAAATTTATTGACACGTCTCCGACCGACACGAATCAGTGAAACACGTGACAATATCTGATTGGTAAAGAAAGCCTCGCGTGTCCGGGGATTATTGATTGATTTTTCTTCCGCCTGTGCAGGGTAAGCTCGAGTATGCGATTCTTCTCCAAAGGCTTCTCCTGCTAATTGATCGGGCTAGAGGGCTAGACAAAGAAAACCCTAATTTAGGTGCTACTTCGCCGAGGGAAGATGGCGATGCCGGTGGGAGCAGCGATGTATTTAGCGAAGATGGTGTGGATTGCTCTGAGTGGCTGGATTTTCACCTGCGTCTCCATCGCCGATGATATCGCAGGTTGTCTCAGAACGGGAGACATCGGCGCTTTCTATGTCGGATGATTTGTTCCAGATTCAGTCCCTCTTCCGTGCGTATCTCTTCTCCTTTCTCGATTTTACAGAGCTGATCCGTTTTCGGTTTTGCCGACGTGTGTCGTATCAAATCCACTCGATTTATAGGAAGTATATTGATCGAAGAATCCGAGATTAGACGCCAAACCTGAAAGTTCTCAGATAGATTGATTATGTCTGTTTCTGTTATCGTTCTGTGTAGAGTGATGGTGTTTCCCTGTGAATATGGAAATTAAGTTGGGTCGTGCATACAACTATTGTCTTAACTGCTGTATTTAGGATTCCCTTAGAAAGAATTTTTTGGAAGGCGAGACTATTTCGACACTGGTTTCTGGTAAATGTTCCATTTTGAGATTTTCCAAACCAAGTTCTCCAAAGTTTTGCGATTCTTAAAATCGAAGGCCTATGCTTCTATCGCTAGCCTGCGAATCTTTGTTCAGTCTTTAGACTGTGTAACAGTGAACTTTTGAATTAGCTTTTGTTTTAACTACATTTAAACGGATATTTAATATTATATCAAATCATCTTTTTATCATGATTTGAATATTTCAATTTGGGAGTTCGATTGCGATGTATACGGTTTTAAACCGAATTTGGCCATGAAGAAATGTATTGTTTTGTTTTCTACTTTAAGATATAAATTATATATATATATATATTGTTGAACAATTTTATTTTTTAGTTAGTTTTATTTATTTTGTTTAGATTTAAATCCACATTTATTATTTATTATAGATTTGGAGTAAGGTTGTCATTTGTAGTGGTTTTATGGACTCTTCTAGTGATTACTTTTACGGACTCTTAGTGATTGTTGCCTACAAGCAGGGCTAGAATGATTTATAGTTCCTAGACCTTGAACCAAACTGGCTGAATGACTTATAGAATGAATTAGCATTGGTTTCACCTTGTTGCCAATATAAATTGTAATGTATGTAAAACAAATGCAAGGTAAATAGAATATGAATGTGCAAATAGTGTTTAGTCGAGCAGCATCGTATATGTTCCTTGTTCATTTTGACAGGTTTGAAACTTATAGCATTGATCCACTGTGGCGTTGTGAAGATAGAAAGGCAAATGCATTGTGAGATATAGACTAGAGCTATATAGAATGGAAGTTCATATATGACCCTACGGAAATGTTTTCCCTTGATGCACGGTGAAAGTTTGTAGTCTTTTAGTCTCGAATTTGTAAAGGCATTGGTGGGTAGCTAACGTTTTTCATAATTTAAAATATATAAAACTCAATTTTCAAAACTTTTAAAATATATTTTAATTCCCAAATATAAAATATAAAAATTTATATAATTATAAATTTCATTGTTTTTAAAGATTTAATTTTAAATTTTTATTTATAAGATCAATGTTTTGGTCCGATTCACTCATGAAACAATAATTACCTACTAAAGATCTAGGTGAGCGATAAACAAACCAATAGAAAGAACGCTTAATTTGTAATAATTTTATGGTGTTTTTATTAATGCGTTTTCATGTCTTCAAATACAAAAAATAGAAAGGAGAAAAAAGATCATAATCATTTAACATGAGAATATCATGATATTAAAACACTTCAAAAATGTTCTCGTGAAAATAATTATTAAATAGGATAAAAAGTGACAAAAGATAAATTTGTCCTTAATTTTCGATGTGAAAAGCTGTTAAACCGTGTCAAAAACAAGAAAGACGAATAATTAGTCGACGTGAAAAACTGTTTCAAAGTTTAGAGCAATAAAGAAGAAGTGATTTTGAATTTGAGAAATCGATTTGAAGTTGGAAAGAAGGAAATTGCTAGAATCAACAGCAGCACTGAAGAAGATAGCACGAGTTAATCTTCAATGACGTCAATAAGTGTAAGTAGATCGATTTCCAAGATTTTGCAGGCTGTCGAGTCGCAAAATGGTTTATTGATTCTAAATGGGTATGGGTGTCAGTGAGTCGGTTGAGTCTAATGGATCGCAGGAGTTACATGACCATCTTCGATTTAGTGAGTCGGTTGAATCTCAGTGAGTCGGTTGGGTCGCAATGGTCGCTTGAGCGTCGTCGGGGGTTCAAGGGTCGTTTGAGTCGCATGGGTCGCTTATGCCATTGAGTCGAAAGGGTCGTTTGAACCGCATGGTTAGCTTGCGTCATTGAGTCACATGGGTCGTTTGATATTATGTCCTATGGGTCGCTTGAGTCGCACGGGTCACTTGAGTCTTAGTGAGTTGAGTTGGATGGGTCATTTGAGTCTTAGTGAGTCGGTTCAGAGTCGAAGAGGGTTCAAGGGTCGTTTGAGTCGTATGGGTCGCTTGAGTCTCAGTGAGTTGGTCGACTGTCATAGAGGGTCCAAGGTTCGTCTGAGTCGCATGGGTCAATTGAATCGCATAGGTCGCTTGAGTCTCAGTGAGTCGGTTGAGTGTCGAAGAGGGTCGTTTGAGTCGCATGGGTCGTAAGTGTCGGCTGAGTCGCATGGGTCGCTTGAGTCGGTAGAAGTCTAATATATTCTTAATTGGTCATTTTGCAGGTCGCGCCAAAGCCGAAGTTTGTGTATGAATTCAAGCACATGGGCAGAATGCCAAAGATCACCACCAAGTGTTATCCTCACGAGACAATAACGAAGCTGAGAGGAATCTTAGATGAATACGAGTTGCATTACTTCGAGAAGGAGTCACAATTTAGGCATTTATTCCATTTCCAATGTGATTCCACATTAACGAAGGTTCAAATGTCTATCCTTCTAAATCACTCAGTTATTGTACGGGACAAGAAAGAGTTGTGGTTCGTCTTAAACGGTGTATCCATTCGGTACTCTATAGTGGAGCACACACTAATTTTCGGATTGAAATGCGGATCATATCCCAAAAGATGTGAGTCCAAAAGGATGATACATTAGATTGAAGAATTTCGACCGTAGAACGATAACCCCCGCACAAGTTAGTGAAAAGCTTGTGAAGGCAAAGAATCCCGATGACCGAACGAGATTGGCAACTTTGATGTTGTTGGCGCAAGTTATGGCTCACAAGCTTTCAGCAGACAACTTTATCATCTATGATCTCATTGACATGGTTGATGACTTGAATTTTTGCGAAGGTTTTCCATGGGGCATTACACATTGGAGAAGATTATGGAGACTTGCCGCAAGCACGTTAGCGTGAAATCACCGAAACCAAAATGGTATTGTGCGGCTTCATGATCCCACTAATGGTAAATTGTATATATTATTCGAATAATTTGAATGTTTTCGTACTTGCATTCTTATAATTTGTTTTAATGTTTCAGTTACTTCCATTCGAAACCATCCTTAGTTTAGACGGAAAGGGATGGTATGTTGATGTTCTGGATGCGAATCCATCATGCCAAAGAATGTGCAAGAAGATGATTAAGTTCAGTTTTAATCTGAAGTATGTAGATGTGATAAGGCAGATCGAAGATTCTAAAGTAACAATTACACAAGGATCACAAGGGAAACAAGGGTCACAAAGGGTAATAATGGTTATTTTTTGTTTTTAGGATATTCGAAGTATTCTTCATGCTGAACACGAAGATGAAGCTTTACATTCTGATCTGGAGGATTACGAGGGATGTCACGACCCCGATGTTCAGATATGGATGGAACATCTACGTATAAATTCGAAGGGTATTTATTGGGAGGACATCCATAAGCAAGAGCTGCTGACATGAAAAGCAGTTCTTGATGATCAAAGGAAGGGGAAAGAAAAAGGGATTAAGAGGAAAGAGAAGGTGATGTTGAAACTGAAGGAGAAGGAGAAAAGAATCATCAAGGTGATGTTGATGCGCAGTCTCTCTGACAATGGAGCAGAAATTAATAGAGAAAATAAATAAATTGGAGAAAAGAATCATCAAGGTGATGTTTCATTTGTCTAATCTAAAATCAAAGGCTGCCGAGAAAGATACGAGCACCAGAAACCAATCTTCCAGCACCGTTAGAGATGATGATTTTGAATTCATTTGATGTCCAAATCTAGTGTCAAGAAAAGAGCCAAACGAAGAGCCGCTTGATTCTGGAGATGACTTAGAAGAGGATTTGACAAACATTGCTCCTGATGAAGTTCTACCAAATAAGTAATATTTAGTGAAAACAGTCATTTGAGAGTCAATTTCCATCAAGAGTCAGCATGGCTCGCAAGACTCGAATAGGTCACAGGGACGCATAAGTCGTTGGGTCACATAAGTCGCTGGGTCGCTAGAATCGCATTGGTCGCATGGGTTGCATATATCCCACGGGTCGCAAGATTGCTGGGTCGTTAGAGTCGCATGGGTCACATGGGTCGAATGAGTTGCATATGTTCCATGGGTCGCAAGGGCTGCAACAATGTAACGAACGATGAGTCTAATGAATGATATAATTTTATGCAGATGGTTCAGTGGATCCTATCGAAAAGGCCCACACTAAGGATACTCCAGTGGGTCTTGTCGATAACGTCGCCGACGGAGTTTCTATCAAGGATACTCCAGAAGTGGGTCCTGTCCAAGATGTCGCCGACGAGGAGGTTCATGCCGAGAATATTCCAGTGGGTCCTGTCGAAGAGACCCACACTAAGGAGGATCCTGCCGAGAATACTTCAGTGGGTCCTGTCCAAGAGGTCGCAGCTATGGTCGAAGAACCACCATGTAAGTACGGTCATTTGCGTAACAAAGGCCGCATTGGTCGCATGGGTTGCATATGTCCCATGGGTCACATCAATGTAACGAATGATGAGTCTAATTAATAAAGAAATCCTCCAGATCAAAAAGTAAAGCTTTCTCTTCGTTTTTAATAAGAAGAATACTTTGAATGGAAATAACTCAAACATTAAAACAAAATGATAAGAATGCAAAAAGTACGAAAGCGTTCAAGTTATTCGAATATTAGTGGGATTATGAAACCGTCACAATACCATTTTGGTTTCGGTGATTCCCTACTAAAATGCTTGCAACAAGTATCCACAATCTTCTCGAATGTGTGACGCCTCATGGAAAGCCTTCACAAAATTCCAAGTCATCAACCAAGTCAATGAGATTATGGCTGATAGAGTTTTCTTTGTGAGACATAACTTGCACTAACAACATCAAAGTTGCCAACCTCTTCCGGTCTTCGGGATTCTTCGCCTTCACAAGCTTTTCACTGACTTGTGCGGGACTCACCTTTCCACAGCCGAAATTCTTCAACCTGAATGTGTCACCCCTTTTGGACTCCCATCCTTTGGGATATGGTCCGCATTTCAATCCAGAAATTAGTGCGTGCTCCATTATAGAGTACCGGATGGGAACACCGTTTAAGACAAACCACAACTCCTTCTTGTCTCGTATAATCACGGAGTGATTTAGTGAGATAGTCATTTGAACCTTCGTCAATGTGGAGTCACATTAAAAATGGAATAAATTCCTAAACTGTGACTCCTTCTCGAAGTAATGTAACTCGTATTCAACTAAGATTCCTCTCAGCTTCGTTATTATCACGTGAGGATAACGCTTGGTGGTGATCATTGGCATTTTGTCCATGTGGTTGAATTCATACACAAATTTTGGTTTTGGCGCCATATGCAAAATAACCAATTAAGAATACATTACATTTCTATCGATTTAAGCAATGCGTTTCAACCGACCTTTGCAACTCTTGCGACTGAAACGACCCTCGAACCCTCTGCGACACTCAATCGACTCATTGAGACTCAAGCGACTCACGCGACTCAATTGCCTTATGCGACTTAAGCGACCTACGGGGCATAATATCAAGCGACTCAAACGACCCTTACGACTCAATGATAGAAGCGATCTATACGACTCAAACAACCTTTGCGACTCAATGACACAAGTGACCCATGCGGCTCAAGCGACCCTTGGATCCCCAGCGACGTTCAAACGACCATTGCGATCCATCCGACTCACTGAGACTCAACCAACTCACTGAGTCAAAGATGGTCATGCAACTCTTGCGACCCTTGCGACTCAATCGACTCACTGACACTCACACCCATTTCAAATCATTAAATCGATCTATTTACATTTATTGACACCATTGAAGATTGACTCGTGCCCTCTTCTTCATTGCTGCTACTGATTCTAGCCATTTCCTTTTTGCCAACTTCAAATTGATCCCTTTTAAGTTTGAAATCACTTGTTTTTCTTGCTTAAAACTTTGAAACAAGTTTTCACGTAGAAAAACTGTTCGTTTTTCTTGCTTTTGATACGGTTTGACATTTTTTCAATTCGAAAAACTATTGAACGTGTGTTTTTTCACGTTAAAAAATTAAAGGCAAATTTATCTTTTCTTCAGTTTTTTTTCTATTTGATAATTATTTTCACGAGGTATTTTTGAAGCACTTTACCGTGTGCCCTTGCGACCCTTGTACCTCTATGACCATTGTACCCTTTCGACCCTTTCACCCCCTGCGACCCTTGTATCTCTGCGACCCTTGTACCTCTGCTAACCTTGTGATTATTGTGACATTTGTGGCCATTTTTAACCTTTGTGACCTTTGCGCAGGTTTTCTATGTTTCAAAGTATTTGAAGAAAGAGGAACTCTATCCCGTTAAGTGGGCAAGATGCAAATTTAAGGGGGAAAGGTACAACTTATTAACCATTAATGGCGTTGAGTCAACAAATTCAACGTTGAAGAAGTAAAAAAAGTTTACGATCCTAGGGCTTTTAGATATTTGTTTAGGAAAGTGAGTGGAATGGTCAATAGGTATAGATTGATCCACTTAACGGGATCAAGTTCCTCGTTCTCTAAATACTTTAAAACATTAGGATACCTGCGTAAAGGTCACAAAGGTCAAAAATGGACACAAAGGTCACAACAGTCACAAAAGTGGCAGAGGTACAAGGGTCGCAGGGGGTGAAAGGGTCGAAAGGGTACAAGGGTCGAAAGGGGACAAGGGTCGCAGGGGTCCAAGGGTCGGAAGGGACAAGGGTCGCCGGGGTCCAAGGGTTGCAGATGGAAAAGGGTCGCAGAGGGACAAGGATCGCGAGGGACAAAGGTCGTACGGGTCTAAGGATCGCAGATGGACAAGGGTCATAGAGGAACAAGGGTCGTACGGGTCCAAGGGTTGCAGATGGACAAAGGTCGCAGAGATTTGAGTCAATTATTTGTAAATAATTGTATGTGTAAATAATAAATAATAAAATATTCATATTATTTGTAAATAATAGTATTTGTAAATAATGAATTATTTTTAAAATTCGTTTCGTATCACAACAAGCAAAACCGTTCGTAGAGGTAAAAGGGTCGAACGGGTAAAAGGGTCACAATGTCAAGGGTCAAACGAGTAAAAGGGTCGTAGGTCAAGGGTCGAACGGGTAAAAGGGTCGTACAGATATAAGGGTGGCAGAGATACAAGGGCCGCAGAGATAAAAGGGTGCAGGGTCAAGGGTTGTAGAGGTACAAGGGTCGCAGAGATATGCGACCCTTGTTCCTCTGCGACCTTTGTACCCGTTTGACCCTTGACCCTGCGACCCTTTTACCCCTGCGACTTCTTTTATTATTATGAAGAAATTTTTAAAAAATAACAACGTACAAAATATTTAAAAAATAATAATGTACCAAATATTTACATCTTCCATTCCAAAAAAATAACAATGTACCAAAATATCAAGTTAATCTCGGGTTGCAGGGATATATTTTCCCTTACTAAATATCTCAGCCGCAATCTTCTCACGCATGGAAAGAACATTTTCGTCGCAAATGCAGTGCAAAACATTACGTACTTTCATTATTGTGATTTCTACGAATTTGTAGGCGTAAAAACCGCAGCCATTCCCGTTTTTTGTTCTGTGTCAGAGCTTCATAATAATCATATTTCCATTCATCTTCTTCAGAAGCCAAAGAAGGAAACCTTATCAGAATGAGCATCTTGGGGACAACTTTTCTTAGCTTCTCAACCACCCGATTGATATGCGTTTTCTTGATCCTGCGTTGGCAGTCGTATACCATGATGTATCAGGTTTTGAAATCCGCTTTGATGGTTACCCAATGACATCCTACATATCGGTTTTTGAGCGATGGAATGTTAAGAACCGAGACAAAGCCTTCAAAATCACTCATCGGTTCCGTACTTCTGAATGGATACTTGCCATTCAAACAATCACTAAAATTTTCCGGCAAAGTGTCCATATCCTCGTACATCCATAGCGTGAGCGTCTACATGAAAGCAACAGGACAAACGTAAAGTTTCTTAAATATCACAGGGAATGTCATCATGCGATAATACTGCACCAACAACGCCTCATCTAATTGTTGCAAAAAAAAATAACACACATGAATATATATGACACAAAATGACCTTTGTGACTTCGGGTTTAAAAAAATTTATATAATCTTCAATCCATTTGTTGGGCTTTAATATGGTCTCCCAAAACTCTGGGCCCCGGGGAATATCTAGATCAGATTTCCACCAACTCTCATGTTCAGGTGTCGTCAGGAATATATATAGAGCAGTCAACTTTTCACCGTTAGCGTCAACGAACAAAGGTTCTCGGGTTATCCCGCCCTTTCCTAATCCCTTGGGCTCCCACAAGAATGAAGGTTCTTGAGCCACCTTATTATCGGGTTCTTGAACCACCTTTTTTCGGGTTCTTGAACCACCTTCTTTACGGGTTTTTGAACTACATTTTTTACGGATTCTCCGCCAACATCTTTTCCTCGCCCTCTCCCTCGCACTGTTCGTGCTCTTTCCGCCGGTGGAGGTTCAACATATGCCTTCCGTGGTCTTAAAACTCGTTTAGGTACCGGCGGAGGTTCAACATATGGCGCAGACTCCTTCGATAAAGGTTCAACACCTGCATAAAAATTTACTTCATTGAACATATGACGACCAATGCGACCTATAAGACCAATGCGACCTTTGTGACTCAAAAGATCGTACTTAATTGGTGGTACAGAACCCAATGTAGTATACTCTGCAGGAACATCCTTAGCGGACTCCTCGTCAAGAACCTCCTCGTCGACGACTCCATCGACAGTACCCACTGGAGCATCGACATAAAAATACTTCATTCATAAGACTCATCGACAATACTCGTGTGACTTTTACGACCGTGCGAATTATGCGTCTCTTGCGACCCATGCGACTCTTGCGACCCATGATCTTGATAAAAAGTGACTCAAATGATCTTTTTCATTAAATATTACTTACTTAATGGAACTTTATAAGGAGCAACGACTGCAGTAACCTGTTTGGAAATGTATTCGGTTAGAGGAATGATGGCGGTAGATGTGATATTTTCAACTAATCTCGAAATGTTTGTCAAATCCTCTTCTAAGCCATCTCTAAAGTCATTTTCAGCCTCTTACTCAACCGACTCTTTTCTTGACACAGAATATGGACGTCTAAGGAATTCAAAATCATCATCTCTAACAATGCCAAAAGATTGGTTTGGTGCTCGCATCTTTCTCGGCAGATTTTGATTTTGCCTTTTCAGCACCTTTAATGAAACCAACATCCCTTAGAAGATTTCTTACGGCGTTGATGATTCTTTTATCTGACTTGTTTATTTCCTTCATTAATTTATACTCCATTGTCAGACAAACTGCAACTTCTTCTCCTTCAGCTTCATCCTCACCTTCTCTTTCAGCTTTAGCTTCAGAATCACCTTTAGCATCACCTTATCTTTCTTCATCAGCTTCAACAACACCTACCCTTTCTTCATCTCCATCTTCTTCGATCTCTATTAGTTTTTCTCCACGTTCCTTTTCCTCTTAGTCCCTTTCCCTTTCCCCTTCCCTTTCCCCTTCTTTTGATCACCAAGAACTGTTTTTCGCGTCAGGAGTTCTTGCTTACGGATGTCTTCCCAATAAATACCCTTCGGATTTTGATGAAGATATTCCATCCATATCTTAACATCGGGATCGTGGATCCCTCATAATCGTCCAAATAAAAAAGTAAAGCTTCCTCTTTGTCTTCAGCAAGAAGAATACTTCGAATATCCTGAAGAACAAAAAATAACCATTATTACCCTCTGTGTAATTGTTACCCTTGTGACCCTTGTGTAATTGTTACCTTAGAATCTCTGATCAGCCTTATCACATTTACATACTTCAGGTTAATACTGGATTAACCATCCTCTTGCACATTCTTGGGTATAATAGATCCGCATCCATAACATCAACATACCATCCCTTTCCGCCCAAACTAAGGATGTTTTCAAATGGAAGTAACTGAAACATTAAAACAAAATGATAAGAATTCAAAAAGTACTAAAACATTCAAGTTATTCGAATAATATATACAACTTACCATTAGTGGGATCATGAAACCGCCACAATACCATTTTGGTTTCGGTGATTCTGATTCCCCGTTCTTGCGGCAAGTGTCTACAATCTTCTCAAATGTGTAATGCCCCCATGGAAAGCCTTCACAAAATTCCAAGTCATCAACCATGTCAATGAGATCATGGCTGATAGAGTTGTGTGATGAAGGCTTGTGAGCCCGTAACTTGCGCCAACAACATCAAAGTTTCCAACCTCGTCCCGCTGTTGGAATTCTTCGCCTTCATATGCTTTTCAATGATTTGTGCGGGGTCTCCTTTCCACGGCCGAAATTCTTCCGCTTGAATGTATCACCCCTTTTGGACTCCCATCCTTTGGGATATGGTTCGCATTTCAATCCGAAAATTAGTGCATGCTCCACTATAGAGTACCGGATGGGGACACCGTTTATCACGACCCACAACTCCTTCTTGTCACATACAATCACAGAGTGATTTAGAAGGATAGACATTTGAACCTTCGTCAATGTGGAGTCACATTGGAAATATAATAAATGCCTAAATTGTGACTCCTTCTCGAATTAATGCAACTCGTATTCATCTAAGATTCATCTTAGCTTCGTTAACGTATTGTGAGGATAACACTTGGTGGTGATCTTTGACATTCTGTTCATGTGCTTGAATTAATCTAAATTTCCACCACTGCTCATGTCGAGGTGTCTTCAGGAACATATATAGATTAGTCAACTTTTCACCGCTAGCGTCAACGAACGAAGGAAATCGGGTTATCCCGCCCTTTCCTAATTCCTTGGGCTTCCACACAAACTGCCCTTTCGTTGCAGGTTCTTGAACCACCTTCTTTACGGGTTATTGAACTATATTTTCTGTGGGTTCTTGAACTACATTTTCTACAGGTTCTCCATTAACATCTTTCCCTCGTAATCTCCCTCGCACTATTCTTGCTCTTTTCGCCGGCGGAGGTTCAATATATGCCTTTTGTGATCTTAAAGATCGTTTAGGTACCGGCGGAGGTCCAACATATGGCGCAGACTCCTTCGATAAAGGTCCAACACTTGCATAAAAATTAATTCATTAAACAAATGGCGACTAATGTGACCCATACGACCTATGCGACCATGCGACCTATGCGATCTGTGTGACTAATACGATGTTTTGTGACCCATTCGATCCATGCAACCAATGCGACCTCTGTGATGCAAATAACCGTACTTACTTGGTGGTATTTCGACAATAGCGACGACCTCTTGGACATGACCCATTGCTGGAGTATCCTTAGAAGAAACCTCGTCGGCGACGTCATCGACAGGATCCACTACAGTATCCATAGTGTGGACCTCTTCGACAGGACCCACTGGAGCATCTGCATAAAATTACTTCATTCATTAGACTCATCGTTCGTTACATTGATGCAATCCTTGTGACCCATGGGACATATGCAACCCATGCGACCAATGTGACCTCTATGACGCAAATGACCATAATTACTTGGTGGTACTTCGACAATAGCGATGACCTCTTAGACAGGACCCACTGAAGTATTCTCGTTAGGACCCTCCTTAGCGTGGGTCTCTTCGACAGGACCCACTGGAATATTCTCGGCATGAACCTCCTCGTTGGCGACATCTTGGACAGGACCCACTTCTGGAGTATCCTTGATAGAAACTCCATCGGCGACGTTATCGACAAGACCCACTGGAGTATCCTTAGTGTGGGCCTTTTCGATAGGATCCACTGAACCATCTGCATAAAATTACATCATTCATTAGACTCATCATTCGTTACATTGATGCAACCCTTGCAACCCATGGGACATATGTAACCCATTCGACCGATGCGACTCTAGCGACCCAGCAACCCTTGCGACCCGTGGGACATATGAAACCCATGCAACCCATGCGACTCTAGCGACCCAGCGACCCTTACGACCCAACGACTTATGCGTCCCTGTGACCTATTCGACTCTTGTGACCCATGCCGACTCTTGATGGAAATTGACTCTCAAATGACCTTTTTCACTAAATATTACTTACTTGGTGGAACTTCATCAGGAGCAATGTTTTCCAAATCCTCTTTTGAGCCATCTCCAGAGTCAACCGTCTCTTCGCTTAGCTCTTTTCTTGACACTAGATTTCGACGTCGAAGGAATTCAAAATCATCATCTCTAACAATGCCAGAAGATTGGTTTCTAGTGCTCGAAACTTTCTCGACAGCCTTTTATTTTGGATTAGGTAAATGAAACCCGACATCCCTTAGAAGGTCTCTTACGGCGTTGATGATTCTTTTCTCCGACTTCTTTATTTCCTCTATTAGTTTCTACTCCAGTGTCAGAGGAACTACAACATCAACATCACCTTGATGAGTCTTTTCTCTTTCTCCTTCAGCTTCAGCATCACCTTCTCTTTCTTCATCAGCTTTAGCCACACCTACCCATCCTTCGTCTTCATCATCTTCAACCTCTATTGTTTTTTCACTAACGGTCTTCTTCCTCTTAGTCTCCTTTTCTTTCTCCTTCTTTTGATCACCAAGAGCTGCTTTTCGTGTCAGCAGTTCTTGCTTACGGATGTCCTCCCAACAAATACCTTTCGAATTTCTACGAAGATGTTCCATCCATATCTAAACATCGGGATCGTGTCATCCCTCATAATCCTCCATATTAGAAATTAAAGCTTCCTCTTCATGTTCAACACGAAGAATACTTTGAATATCCTGAAAACAAAAAATAACCATTATTACCCTTTGTGACTGATCATCTCATTTTCATACTTATTTCTTGCACGATTTTAGAGATGTTTACGATATAGATATGATGTTTACGTATGATTTTGTATCCGTTTTACTCGTTCGTATTTTCATGTTCTTACAGGTTTTAATGCGTATTCGGCTCATTTTGGAGCTAAAGGACGTACACGAGACAAGTGCCATCGTCGACGATCATCACGGAACAAACGAGACGAGAATCGGTGAGGAATACACTCAGCCGGCGCAGGGTACACCCTTGCCCGCGTGGGGCGTTTAGTCGGCAATTTTTTCCAGCAAATTGAGCATGAGTCGGGCAAGTACTACACACGCTCGGGGCATCAGCCCGAGCGAGGCACACACCAGCCCGATCGGGGCACGCATCAGCCCGACCGGGGCACTCCCTAGCTCGAGTGGGACACCTTGTTTTCCATCGCGATCCCACGCGATCATGCGCGCCGCACCCGAGCGGGTCACACACTCAGCCCGCGTGGGTCGCGTCTATCACCTGCAACTCCAGATAAGTTAATTTGTCTTAAAATGAATAGGAGTTTGTTGGGGACTTATACAATAAGGAAAAAGATTTTAGAGAATAGGAATAAGTGATATTTCGCTGGAGAAAGTAATGGAAACGTTGCCCAACTTATTCAAGAATGGAAAACTCAAGAAAAGGCAAAATCGGTGGCTGCTGCAACAAAAGGAAAAAAACGAACGACCAGAAGGAAAAAGGAGGAGAAAAGGAAAGAAAAGAAGAAGGAAAAGGAAGAACATGAGCTAGGGGTCGAAGAGAGCTTCAGTTAGAGAGTTAGTTTTGAGTTCTATATCGAAGAGAGAGAGAGAGTCGAGAGAAGGAGGAGCTTCTTGCGAAGGAGGCTTACAAGGAGCATTGAAGATCAACCCAAGACTTCGCTTTCGTTTGGTTTTCATGTTCCTTATACTTTCTACTTAATTTATGTTTGTTTACGGACGCATGAGCGAGTAGTTTGTTTTGTTCTAGGAGAAGGGATTAGCCCATGGCTATCTCCCAACCACTTTGATTTATCTTTGAATACATCTTCCTGTTTTCGTTTATCTATTCTTTTTCTGAGTGCTTAAATTACTTGTGTTTACGAAGGCCAAGTAAATGCATGTGTTAGGGGTTAGGAGAAGGACCGAAAGGAGAATTCTAGTCCTAGAACATCAGGTTTAGAACAACCGAGGTTAGGCCACGAAAGTAGGGTAGTAGCGGTTGAGGGTAAAACGGATGAATCACAGATCTTATGGGTTTAGTTCAAGGTGTCAGCCACGAAAATAGGGGATAACTTGACTAGATCACGTGTCTATGCCTTGAGAGAGGGTAGATATCATCTTAGGATCGTCTGCCTTAGATAACTTGACTGAGATTGCATGATAGATATGTTGATTGTTGGTTTCGGCAGTCTTGTGGTGAAACTGGATTCGTGGAACATTTGTCTCATTCTTAAGAACTAGTTTGTTATTTGTTTTTAGTATTTCATTCTCAATTCCCATATTTCGTTCGTTTGCAAGTTTGATTCATAGTTTGAGTTTAGGTTGTGTTGCGTAGTCCCTGTGGGATCGACACCTGAAGTACTACACACGTGTCGTGCACTTGCAGGTAGTTTAGGTTATTTGTTTAACTTTGATAACGCATCAAGTTTTTGGCGTCGTTGCCCGGGACTATTGTCAACACGTCTTAGATTCGAGACTAGAGTCTTTCTTGTTTGTTTTCGTTTTTGTTTTCTTTTCTTTCGTTTTTTACCTAAATCGTTCTTTATTTGTCCTTCGCAGAGCCGTCAGATCAACGACAGATGGATAATCAGCACAACCATGAACATCTTCAATTACCTCTCGGTAATTTGGGGCACATGCAGCAACAGCAACTCGTGCCTTAACCGCGAGAACCACAGGCTCCTCCACCGCGTCGCCTCAGAGATTACGTGGTGTCGAACATGAACAACGTTCAAACAACCATAAGGATGCCTGCTCTTGCGAGAGAACAGTTTCAGATTAAGCCGGCGATGATCAACATGCTTTATCAGAAGCAATTCATGGGTGGAAATCACGAGGATCCCCATCAGCACCTCAGAGACTTCCTTGAGCTTTCCGGTACATTCAAGATAGACGGAGTCTCAGAGGATGCGATCTTACTGCGTCTCTTCCCCTTCTCAATTGGGGGACAAGCGAAAACATGGCTGCAATCGCTTCCGCTGGTTCAATCACGACTTGGAATCAACTCTGCACATTGTTCTTATCGCGCTTCTTTCCTCCGAGCAAGACGATTCAGATGAGGGGGGAAATCACAACGTTTAGATGCAAAGATGGAGAAACTTTGTTTGAAGTGTGGGGCAGATTTAAGGATCTTCTACAGTTGTGTCCACACAATGGTCTTGAGCAGTGGTACGTTATCCAGACCTTTTACAATGGAATTTCAGATGAACACTGAACGGCGTTGGATAACGCTGCCAGAGGATCATTTATGGATCTGAGCGTGGAGGAGGCATACGAGCTCATCGATAACCTTTCCATGAACCACACCATGTGGTCAACACCGAGAGGTATGCCTAATAGCACTCGTCTCCTATACAAGCCGAATCAGAGCAGAGCGACGGGCAACGCAGCAATCGCAATGTACTGTGTGAATTGCGGAGATACGGAGCATGTAGCGTATCAATGCACGGTACATGAGGATTTCGAACAGATGAATTATGCCCAGAAGCAATGAAACACTCAATTCGGGAATACCTACAACCCGAATTGGAGGAATCACCCGAATCTTTCGTATCGAACGACTCAACCGGTAAAGTATTCGGGGTTTCAGCAAAGGCAGCAAACATTTCAGCAAAACAATCAGCAATTCCAGCAAGGTCAGCAAGTTCCGCAAGCTCTCCAACCTCCTCAAGCCTCTTCGTCAAACCTTGAAGGAGTGTTGCTCAAATTTATTAAGGAGCAAAGGCAGTAACAATCGACTCAAACCAAATTCAACGCGGATGTGGGGACATCGATTAGTGAGCTTAAATCTCATATGGAATCCTTGAGCATACATGTGAAGTGTTAAAAAATTCCATAGCACAACAGGCTGCCTCATCCTCTCGGAATCCTAGATAGGTCCCCGGTAAACCCGATATTAACCCGAGAGAGAACGTGAACGCCATCACCTTGCGTAGCGGCAAAATGATCGAGAATCAGCCCCCAAAAGAGCAAGGGAAAGCTTCTGGAAAATCTTTGGATAAAGGAAAGGGCATTGTGAATGAGGGAGGAGCTGAATAAGAATTGGAGAAACCGTACATTGCTCCAGCGTCGTACAAACCTCCAATACCGTTTCCTCAACGGTTGGTGAGCAACAAGAAAGAGGTAAGATATGGACGGTTTGTAGAGATCCTCAAGAAGCTTCAAATCAACATACCGTTCGTAGAATCCCTCCAACAAATTCCCACGTACGCCAAATTTCTCAAAGAAATTCTGTCCAACAAACGACGTATCGAAGAGAGTGAGATGGTAGCACTCACCGAGGAATGCAGCGCCAATCTTCAAAACAAGTTGCCCCCGAAGTTGAAAGACCCCGGAAGCTTCTCCATTTCGTGCACAATAGGTAATCTTGATATTGATCAAGATTTGTGTGATTTAGGAGCAAGCGTGAGCCTCATGCCACATTCGGTCTTCAAGCAGATGAACTTCGGTGACCTCAAACCTACCAAGATGTCTCTCCAACTTGCTGATCATTCGGTAAGATATCCGGTGGGGATTGTAGAAAACATTCCCACCAAGGTAGGTAATCTTTGTACACCCGATGACTGTGTTGTATTGATATTGAAGAGGATGCTAGGATACCAATTATTCTTGGTAGACCGTTCTTAGCTACTGCAGTTGCGATGATAGACGTACAACAAGGAAAATTTTCCCTACGTGTCGGAGACGAAACGATTGAATCCAAATCCATGAACGGACCCTCCATCAAGGAGTCTTGCTTTCGAATTGACTTGCTGGACGAGTTAACAAACGACACGTTTGATCAAGTAAGTATTTTCGATCCCCTCGTAAGATGCTTAACTCAAATTTGCAAAGATGTAGGTTTTACCGATGAAGAAGCTGAGGCGTACGCAGAATTTATGAGTGCTATTGAAGCACTAAGAGATGCCCCGTCTGAGGAGATACCACACGAAGCAAGAGCTGGTTTTGCAGTGGATAAGACGCCCAAACTTGAGCCCGAGCCACCTCCGTCTTCTTTTCGGTATGAGTACGTTGAATGCGATAAAACATACCCTGCTGCTATGAATGCTAACTTGAGTGCAGATGAGATGAGAAAGTCACCCACTCGCGTAAGAAACGTAGGAGAGTCAGATCTTCGATATGTATACACGGAAGTTCTACGGAAGACAGCCACAAATCTTCCACCGAAACTCAAAGGAGGCTGCACCCGCACTTGCACGAGGTAATGGAAAAAGACGTCATAAAACTTTTCAATGCAGGTACCATTTATCCAATCTCGGGCAGCGAATGAGTGAATCTCGTGCATGATGTGCCAAAGAAAGAAGTAGTGATTAAGGGATGGCAAGACAAAGAGACCCTACCTCATGACTTCCAACTAGGTGATTTAGTTCTACTTTTCAATTCTCGTCCTAAGCTTTTCTCGGGCAACCTACGGTCTCGTTGGTCTGGTCCATTTCAGGTACGAGAAGTCTTCACACATGGAGACGTGGAACTATGGAGCGATTCAAGCGGAACATTCAAATCTAATGGACAGCGGCTAAAGCTCTACCAAGCCGCTCAACCGATCGAAAGTAGAAATTCCATTTATCTTTCCGATCCACCCGTCGCGCACACATGAAAAATGGAGACGTCAAAGCTTAAAGACGTTAAATAAGCACTTTCTGGGAGGCAACCCAACTTTTTGTTTTCTATTTTTCTTAGTTGTTTAGTTTAAGATTCGGTTATTCGTTTAAAAAAAATACCACCACAAACGTGACTACACTTCCCTTACCCTCCATCGGAGCTTCACGTCGAGAACACCGTTCAATTCAAGTTTGGGAGAGCAGCTCACGTTTGTCAGGTGATTTCATTTCATTTTCTCTCATTTTCTTTCATTTTCTCTTTGATTTCGTAGTTTTTAGGTTGTTTTTGTTTTCGTGAGTCAGAGTCGTCCCAGGCACTTGTCCGGTGCCATGTTTTGAGAAGAACCCTTGTAAGCACTAACTTGCGCCAACAAAATCAAAGTTGCCAACCTGTTCCGGTCATCAGGATTCTTTGCTTCACAAGTTTTTCACTAACTTGTATGGGGGTCACCTTTCCAGGGCCAAAATTCTTCAGTCTAAATGTGGCACCCCTTTTAGACTCTCATCTTTTAGGATATGGTTCGCATTTCAATCCAGAAATTAGTGTGTGCTCCACTATCGAGTACCGGATGGGAACACCGTATAAGAAAAACCACAACTCCTTCTTGTCCCCTATAATCACGGAGTGATTTAGTAGGATAGTCATTTGAACCTTCGTCAATGTGGAGTCACATTGGAAATGGAGTAAATGCCTAAACTGTGACTCCTTCTCGAAGTAATGCAACTCGTATTCAACTAAGATTTCTCTCATCTTCGATATTGTCTGTGAGGATAACATTTGGTGGTGATCTTTGGTATTTTTTCTATGTGCTTGAATTCATACACAAACTTTGGCTTTGGCACCACCTGCAAAATGACCAATTAAGAATACATTATACTTCTACCGATTCAAGCGACCCATGCGAATCAACCGACTCATGCGACTCAAACAACCCTCGGACCCTTTGTGACACTCAACCGACTCACTGAGACTCAAGCTGTAGAAAGGGATTTCGTATATTGATTCTATCATGAATTACATCAGTTATGATATATATATACAAGATAATATGAAACCCTAATGGAGTAAATTACATTTATGTCCTTTGTGCTAATATGCCCCCGCAAGACGGAGCACCTTCGGTGATGCCGATCTTGTCAAAAAGTGTAAGAAATTGTTGACGTGCGAGCGGTTTCGTGAGTAAATCCGCGAGTTGATCCTTTGAGTTGACGTGAGAGACTCGGAGGATGCCACCTTGCACTTGTTGACGAACAAAAAAATAATCCAAAGCTAGATGCTGCATGCGAGAGTGGAAGACGGGATTTGCACTCAAGTATGTTGCGCCAATGTTGTCACAATAAATCACAGGATGTTGGGATGTGGAGATACCTAGTTCCGTGAGGAGGGACATAATCCATCGAAGTTCCGCTGCTGTGTCAGCAATAGCACGGTATTCCGCTTCCGTGGATGATCTAGCGGTGAATTTCTGTTTCTTGGAAGACCAAGAGATGGGATGGCTGCCAAGGTAGACAATATATGCCCCCGTAGAAGTATACTCATCACGATCTCCCGCCCAATCTGCATCACTAAAGGCGTGGAGGGAGAGAGTGTTACCAGCGGTGAAGAAGATACCACGATCTCGTGTTCCAACCAAATACCGTAAGACCCTTTTGAGCGCTTGAAGATGTTCCGTTGTCGGGGCATGCATGTATTGAGATAATTTGTTGACAACGTAGCTTATGTCGGGTCTTGTAAGTGTGAGATACTGTAGACTTCCAACAATAGTCCGATAATTGGTTGGGTCGTCTAACTTATCACCTGAGGACAAGGTAAGACGTGCGCTAGGGGCCATAGGAGTGGTGACTGATTTAGCTTCGGAGAAGTGAGCTTTGTTGAGGATATCCGTAACATATTTGCGTTGAGTGAGAAGTAATCCAGAGGCTGTGCGTGTTACTTCAATGCCAAGAAAGTAAGATAAATTGCCCAAGTCTTTGATGGAGAAGCGGTTTCCAAGCACTATGATGAAGCGTTGGACTGCTCCCGAGTTGCTTCCTGTGACCACAATGTCATCCACATAGACAAGAACATATATAGTTACCTCGGGATTGTGAAGAATAAACAAAGATGCGTCGGCCAGGGAGTTGACAAAGCCTTGGCCGAGGAGAAAATCCCGAAGTTCCGAATACCAAGCCCGAGGAGCTTGTTTGAGACCATAAATTGCCTTGTTGAGTTTGCATATGTGGTGAGGATGATCATGATCAACAAAACCTGGAGGTTGTGTCATGTATACCTCTTCCGTGAGTTGCCCTTGAAGAAATGCATTGTTGACATCTAGTTGACGAAGACTCCAGCCATTTGCAATTGCAACACTCAAAATCAGTCGAATGGTAGTCGGTTTAACTACGGGACTGAATGTTTCAAAGTAGTCCACACCCGGGCGTTGTGTAAAACCTTTCGCCACAAGTCTGGCCTTGTAGCGATCCACCGAACCATCAGGTAATCGTTTGATACGATAAATCCACTTGCATCCAACCACATTTGATGCATGTTGAGCCGGTACAAGATCCCATGTTCCGTTACGAACAAGTGCATCAAATTCCTCACTCATGGCCTTCCTCCAACTCGGATCTTTAAGGGCTTGACAGACGGTTGTAGGTTCGGTGTCAGAGAGAAGTGCCCGATCGGGTGAAGAGGACGGGCCCGATCGGGTTACCATTGTAGAATGATCCCCGTAACTTTGCACGACTCGGGTATTAGTGTCACATGCTCGGGCATAATGTGCCCGATCGTGTGAAGATGGAGAGCCCGATCGGGTAGTTGTTGCTGAATGAGCCCCGAAACTCTGCACGACTCGGGTGGAATGGTCACCTGGTCGGGCATGATGTGCCCGATCGGGCGAAGATGAAGAGCCCGATCGGGTGTTTGTTGTAGAAGTATCCCCGAAACTTTGCACGACTCGGGTGGAAGAGTCACCCGCTCGGGTGTGATGCACGATCGGGCGATTTACCTGTCGCCCGGTCGGGCTTGAAGCCTGCAACCGTTTTGTTTTAGATCTCGTTTGCATTGGATGAGTGTTACCTCGAGCTATTGGAGCGGCGACTTCAGGAGGCAATTGTTCGGACATTATGGTGTCCTCCCGTGGAGTCGTATGAGTCTGCACTTCCGGTGAAGGATCCATTACAGGGGTGACGGAAGGTGATGGTGATACGTGTGGCATTGGGTAAGAGGGTGCAACACTCACGGGTGATGTCCATGAAGATTCAGGTGGATTGGGGTTGGAGACGTTGGTTAGGAAATAGTGGGAGTAGTTGGAGTACAGAAAGATGGTTTCATGGAACTCTACATGACGAGATGCATATATACGTGAACGTGTGGGATCAAGACACAAGTAGGCACTCTGAGTGGCAGAGTAACCTAAGAAGACACAAGGCTTTGAACGAGGCGAAAGTTTGTGTGTGGAGTACGGACGAAGCCATGGATAACATAGGCAACCGAAAGTCCGAAGCTTAAAATAGTTCGGTTCGGTGCCTAGAAGTCTAGTGAATGGGCTGTCGTACGAGAGGATGGGGGTGGGTAAGCGGTTAATGAGATAAACCGCGGTTGGGAAGGCATAGGACCAGAACGAAGAAGGTAGTGACGCATGAGACAAAAGAGAAAGGCCGGTTTCAACAATGTGACGGTGACGACGTTCTGATATGCCATTGTGACGGTGACGACGTTCTGATATGCCATTGTGACGGTGACGACGTTCTGATATGCCATTGTGTTCAGGCGTGTGAGGAGGGGAGGTGTAATGGGATATGCCGTGAGTGGAGAGGAATGAGGCTAGGGCAATGTACTCACCACCATTATCGGTGTAGAGAGTACGTATGACGGTTTGGAATTGTTTTTCCACTAGGGCTTTGAACGTGATAAAGGTTTCTCGAACTTGGGATTTTTGTTTGAGAGGGTACAGCCATGTATATCTAGTGAAATGATCAACAAAGATGACATAGTACTTGAAACCATCAACCGAGATGATTGGTGATGTCCAAACATCGGAGAAGATGATTTCAAGGGGAAATGAAGTAGAGATTGTAGATTCATGAAACGGTAATTTGTGGCTTTTATTGCTGGAACAAGAGTTACATAATGACAACGAACTCGACTTAGACAATGGTAAGGAATGCGTAGAAACAATACGCTTTAAAATGGAAAGCGAGGGATGACCTAAACGTGAATGCCACTCGGACAAAGTGGACTTGACACTGTGAAGAGCCACAATGGACGGTTGAATGGAGTTGGGTTTCGGCCACTCATAGACACCATGGTTAGCCTTTCCGTGAATTATAGGATCCCCCGTTTTTAGATCCTTCACCTGAAAATGATCATCAAAGAATTCCACGGAAATCTCATTAGTCCGACACAATTGACTTATAGAAATCAGATTCTTGTTCATAGTAGGTACACATAGAACTTCATCAAGATGCAAACAATTATCATCAATTGAGTTAGGGATTGAGAGTGAACCAATATGTGTGATGGGCAAGGAGGATCCATCACCAATTACCACTTCTTCACCTCCTTTGTACGGGGAATGCAATGATAAATTTTGGAGATCCGAGGTGATATGGTGAGAGGCGCCGCTGTCAAGAAGCCATGACTCCGGTTCATAGTTGGTGAGAGTGGTGTTGTGAGCACGTGGTTGCCATGGTCGTGGTGATGAAGCCCACGGTGGTGGCGTTGTGGTGGTGGAGTTCCGAGTTGCAAGTTGTGAACACTTGCGAGCACTATGCCCAAAAACGCCACATAGTTGACAGCGACCTTGATATCCCGATGACGATCTATTTGCATTTCTATTCCATTGATTATTCTGTCGGTTACGATTTGATTGATTCGGACGAGTGTTGACAGCAAGCGCATTTACGGGCGGCGTGAATAGCAAAGGGGCGGCTTGAAGTAGCTTTGCTTCATGATTGAGGAGTTTCTCATGGAGTTCCTCAATAGGAATGATGCTATCTCTGGCATTCACAGCATCTACAATTGGTTTGTAGTCCTCCGGCAATCCATCAAGAATATATTGCAACAAGTCTTCCGCATCAAGAGGTTTGCCGAGGAGCGCTAATTCATCCGCCTTGTTGATGATGGTGCGCATATAATCATCGATGGGTTGAGATCCTTTGGAGCTTCGTTTGAGTTGTTCCTTCAATTGAAGGATGTGCCCCCTTGATGCCTTACCATATGTGCGAGCAAGAAGAAGCCACGCCTCTCGCACAGAGGAAACCCTAGCAATCATCGGTTGGAGTGGTGGTGAGATCGCTCCTAGAATGGCCGAGAATAGGAGGCGATCTTGCTGTTTGAAGGGCGCAAACGCTGGATTCGGTGTTGAGATGCCATTAACAGTGATAGTGGCATCGGGAACAAGTGAATCGGTTTGGAGAAAACACTCCAACCGATGACCTTCAAGGAGTGCACGGATCTGAATACTCCAGATCATATAGTTGGAGGAGGTGAGCTTCGTCACGTTTGTCATGTTGACGGTGAGAAGTGTTGCATGAGGATCATTGACGTTGAAAGCCGGAGTTGCATCAGCAGCGGAGGAGGTAGCCATAGTTGTGTGTGAGATTTGGAAGCGGTAGGAAGGTGCCCAGTCGGGTAGTGTAAGAGTGCCCGGTCGGGTAGGGCAAAATGTGAGATACTCGGGTAGTTATTGAAAGTGCCCGATCGGGTAGTATAGTAGCGCCCGGTCGGGTACGGCTGAAGTTTGGACGTTGGCAACGGCTGAACGTGGGTTTTGGATCTAAGGTAGATCTATGGGTAGATCGAGGTTCCGATGCTAGGAAGGAGGCGACCGCAAAGCAATAACAACTGGCCGCGGCTTTGGGACGAGGGAGGGATGGTGGAGCCGGGATTGAGAGAGAAGGTTGGGAATGACCGACGGCGTGTAGGGGCGTTCGAATGAAAATTAGGGTTAGGGTTTTGAGTGGGAGTGGCCGACGGTGAGGGTGTTTAGGGTTGAGAGGGCTGACGGGAAGGGTAGGGTTAGGGTGTAAGGGCCGGCGGCGGTGAGGAGAAAGGAGAAGAGAGGTGGCCGGCGGCGGTGGTGATAGCTAGGGTTAGGGTTCGGATCAGTGCTCTGATACCATGTAGAAAGGGATTTCGTATATTGATTCTATCATGAATTACATCAGTTATGATATATATATACAAGATAATATGAAACCCTAATGGAGTAAATTACATTTATGTCCTTTGTGCTAATACAAGCGACCCATGCAATGTGACTCAAGCGACCCGCAAGGCATAATATCAAGCGACCCACGTGGCATAGTATCAAACAACCCATGCGGCTCAAACGATCCTTGTGACCCCCTGGGACGCTCAAGTGACCATTGTGATCCAAACCGACTCACTGAGACAACCGACTCAAACAACCTTGGACTCATTGAGACTCAACAGACTCACTGACACTCACACCCATTTCAAATCAATAAACACATTTCCGACTCGACAACCTCCAACACCCTAGAAATCGATCTACTTACACTTATTGACGCCATTGAAGATTTACTCGTGCTCTCTTCTTCACTGCTACTGATTCTAGTCATTTTCTTCTTGCCTACTTCAAATCGATCCCTCTCAAGTTCGAAATCACTTCGTCTTTCTTGCTTTTGACATGGTTTGGCAGTTTTTCAAGTCGAAAAACTGTAGAACGTGTGCTTTTTCACGTTAAAAAATTTAGGGTAAATTTATCTTTTCACTGATTTTTTTCCTATTTAATAATTATTTTTAGGAGGGTATTTTTGAAGCACTTTAGGCTTATGAAGGTATATCTGATATTCCGCCCACCTAATGAGAGGAATATCAGAAATACCCTCGTAGGGCTAATACACTTCAAAATTACCATAAAAAATCCGATGGAAAAAAAATAGAGAAAAGATATATGTGCCCGTATATTTTGTTAGTGAAAAACACATATGGATGAGGGAAAAGCAAATTTGAGAGGAGGGAAAGACAAATTTGAGAGGAGTGAAACAAAGTTGAGAGCTATTTTCTTCCATTTTCAAGCAATTTTCTTACATTTTCGAGCGATTTCCTTCCATTTTCAAGCGACTTCTTTCCATTTTCGAGTGATTTCCTTCCATTTTGAACGCTTTTCAACAATTTTCGAGCGATTTCCAACTACGTTTTAACCATTTTCAGTGATTTCCAGTGTTTTCAGTGATTTCGAGCAATTTCCAGCGATTTTTTTTCGATTTCTAGTGATTTGTAGGCGATTTCTGGCGATTTCCGGTGATTTCTGGCGGTTTCCAACGGTTTCTCGCAATTTCCAACGATTTTGGGTCGCACTAGGTCACAGGGTCGAATTGGGACGCAGGGTCGCAGGATCACAAGGTCGAACTGGGTCGCGGGGTCGTAGAGTCACAGGGTCGCAGGGACGAACAGGGTCGCAGGGTCACAGGGTTATAGGGTCGGATTGTGTCACAGGATCGCTGGGTTAAACTAGGTCGCAAGGTCACAGGATTGTAGGGTCGATTTGGATCGCTGGATCGTAGGTAGAAATGCGTCGCTAGTAAACTGGGTCACAGAGTCAGAGGGATATTTTAAAAATATCAATATTTATAAAAATATTTTGAAGTTAAAATTTTTTTTAGAATAAAATATTTTTGAATTGTTTTAAACCTACGAAAATATTTTTAAAACTATGCCCCACTTAACTTAACCGGGCTAACTTCAAAAATACCCTCGTAGGGCTAAAACACTTCAAAAAATATCCTTCTCGAAATAGAAAAAAATTTTAATTTAAATAATACCCTTATAAATGTTGATATTCCCAAAATACCCCTGCGACCTTACGACCCAGTTCGAACCAGCGACCCAGTTCGACCATGCGACCCTTGTTCCTCTGTGACCCTTGGACCCCTGCGACCCTTATTCTTCTGCGACCCTTGGATCCCTGCGACCCTTGTTCCTCTGCGACCCTTGGACCCCTGCGACCCTTGTCCCTCTGCGATCTTTGGACCCCTGCGACCCTTGTCCCTCTGCGACCCTTGGACCCCTGCGACCCTTGTTCCTCTACGACCCTTGGACCCCTACGACCCTTATTCCTCTACGACTCTTGTTACAATAATAATAAATCCACAAAAACAGTGATACTAACAATATAGTCAAATAATTTATTATTTAAAAATTATTTACAAATAATATGAATAATTTTTAAAAATTACAATGTACAAAGTTGAATTATCCATTCCCAAAATTATGTTACAAATAAACTGTTAAAAAAAGAACAATGTATCAAATTACATCTTCCATAATCAACGAGTAAACATTTTTTTAGACCCTTGGACCGTGCGACCGTTTTCCCCCTCCGACCCTTGTCTCCCTTCGACCCTTGTACCTCTGCGACCACTTGGACTACTGCGACCCTTATCTCCCTTCGACCCTTGTACCTCTACGACCCCTGTACCTGTGTGACTTTTTGTCCCTCTGCGACCCTTGACCCCTGCGCCCTTGTCTCCCTTGCAGGGTCAAGGGTCGCAGGATCAAGGGTCGAACGGATAAAAGGTTTGCAAGGGACAAATGGTGCGACCCTTGCGACCCTTTACCATTTATTATTTACAAATAATATGAATAATTTTTAAAAAAATTACAATGAACAAAGTAAATTATCCATTCCCAAAATTATGTTACAAATAAATTGTTAAAAAAAGAACAAGTTGAATCAATGAGTAAACATTTTTTTAGACCCTTGGACCGTGCGACCCTTGTACCCTCTGCGACCCTTGGTCCCTCTGCGACCCTTGTCTCCCTTCGACCCTTGGACCGTGCGACCCTTTGTCCCCTGCGACCCTTGGACCCTCTGCGACCCTTATTACAAAATTAGTAAATCCACAAAACATCGATACTAACAATAATACATTCTATTGAATAATAGTAAAAAACCAACCAAATACAAACATGAATTTTGTTTTTCAAATGAGTTTCAAAGCAGTCAAAATACAACGGAATTCAATCTATGAAGATACTAGGGGCAAGAAGTAGACAAGGTACATCATCAAGAACGGTGTCCAGTTCGACCTTGAAGGTACAACCCACGTTAAAGCCATTATCGTGACAAAAATTTGTCCAACCCCTGGTGATGCTAGCGTCACTGTGTTTCACGGGCCTTAGATCTGCCTCCCAAATGTCTGTGTAATTGGTTATCACCTCAACCTTACATCGTCTACCGCAAAGACCATTCAACCTCGCAAACTGTATCGAAAGTGTCGGCGATAACTGAATAAATTTACAACAACGCCAAACTAATGCATATACAATTTGATTTGATGAATCGAATAAATCGGTTTGAGTGGACTTACCACTGCATCTACGACCAGATTTGAACGCGTGACTGGTACCGTGAAAATCCTCTCACCAGAAGAAGATGACCTTGACAGCAAATCGCCGTCACCAGTCGTTTGCATTTTCGGTAAGATGATGATGATGATGATGATGATGATGATGATGATGATGATGATGATGATGCTGAGAGTTAAG
>CM071862.1:9576704-9612339 GCA_036759665.1 Gynandropsis gynandra
CCCTAAACCCTGTTACCCGTTTGACCCTTTTACCCCTGCGACCCATGTGACCGTGTTGTCATGTCTTTTCGAATTCCATCTAACGCTGATTCGATGTCATGTCTTTTCGAATTCCAGTCGTTTCCTTTTTTCCAATCCATTTTTCCTCTCATCATATTCCATCCATTTTTTCCGAAAATGCCAAATTTCCCTCATTTCTTCCGAGAGATTCTTGTGCAGTATCTGTACTACCTAGTAATCTTCTTTAAAACACTCTATCGGTATGTTACATGTAGAGAATGTACAGATTTGACTTTGTTTTTCTTTTTTTGTTACAGGAAATTCCGAAGATCTTCTTCGATGAGTATATTTACGGGAATACGAGGGACAACAACATGGCAACGATTAAATAAAATGCTTCTAACAGAACATGGGAAGTCAAGTTGGATGGCTCCGCATTCACTGATAGATGGACAAATTTCTACAACGACCAAAACATTCGTATTGGGGATGTCGTACTTTTCCGGCACGAAGGTGACATGGTCTTTAACGTCACCAGAGCCACTCTTGATGAGAGGGTTTTCATTGTACCACTCACGCGTTCAAATCTGGCCCTAGATTCATTGGTAAGTGACCTCAAACCGATTCATCATATATAATTTGGTTATTTATTCATTCATTTATACTTATGTAACTTGGTGATGTCGCAGTCACTTCCGATAGGGTTTGCAAGAGAGAACGATCTTTGCCGTAGACGATGTCATGTAATGATGTATCTCGATTGCGAAATCGATCTCGAAACGTTTGATTTTTGGGTAGCAGATTTAAGGCCCTTGAGTCGTGGTGGCGCTTGCATCAGAGGGGGGTGGAGACAGTTTTGTCAAGAAAATGGACTGAACGTGGGTTGTTCCCTCATAGTACAAAAGTTTTCCATTGGAGGAGATCCTGTGCTTCGATTTATCAGCAACATATTTTGATTTGAGCTCTATTTTGATTTCTTTGAACCTCCTTTTAACTCGAACTTCATTTGATCTTGTGGATTTACTATTATTCAATTGTTAATGTTATTGTTAGTATCGTTGTTTTTGTGGATTTACGATTATTGTAACAAGGGTCGCACGGGTCCAAAAATCGCGAGGGACAAGGGTCGCACGGGTCCAACATATTTTGATTTGAGCTGTATTTTCAAATTTGTTTTCATATTATTTGAAATAATTTGTAAATAATAAATTAGTATCGTACGGGTCCAAGGGTCGCAGGGGTCCAAGGGTCGCAGAGGAACAAGGGTCGCAAAGGAACAAGGGTCGCAGGGGTCCAAAGGTCGCAGAGGTCCCTCTGTGACCCTTTTACCTCTTCAAAAGTGTCGAAATGGACAAATGGGTCGCAATGGCCGGAAGGGTCGCAATGGTCGCAAGGCCACATGGGTCGCAAGGGTCCCAAGTAGTGGAAAGATGCTATTTTGGAGTTGAGCTATCAACCAGTTTTGGAATACTAGTTTATCTAGCAACCAGTTCTTGGGGAAAGTAATTCCAATTTCCCTTTATACTTTATAATAAGATCGAGAAACTCTTTGGATCTAGGTTTCCGGGGGACACTTTGACCATTTGAATTTATGATTTATGCGCGGATCCTCCATCGGGAAAGGATCAAATTGAGCCTCATTTGTATTAAGGTATGGACTTGTCAAAAGCGCTCTGGTCGAGGTACCATCCCACTTGCACCTTAACTCAAGAGAGTTGGGGTTCGCAAGGGTCGCAATGGTCGCAATGGCCGGAAGGGTCGCAATGGCCACATGGGTTGCAAGGGTCGCAATGGTCGCAATGGCCGGAAGGGTCGTAATGGCCACATGGGTCGCAAGGGTCGCAATGGTCGTAATGGCCGGAAGGGTCGCAATGGCCACATGGGTCGTAAGGGTCGTATGAGGCTCTGTGACCCTTGTACCTCTGCGACCGTTTGACCCCTGCGACAATGTACCAAATATTTAAAAAAAATAATGTACCACATATTTAAAAAAATAATGTTCCAAATGTTTACATCTACCAGTGCAAAACAAAAACAATGTACCAAATATCAAGTTAGTCTTCTTCGGTTTCATTGATACGTTCTCCATTACTATATATATCAGGCGCCATGTTCTCACGCATGGAAGTAACCTTGTCGTTGCAAATTAAGCGAAACATATTCCTATTTTTTAATAACGAGGCTTCTACGAATTTGTAGGAGAAAACACCACAGTCATTCCCGCTTTGGTTCTGTGGTAGACATTCATAATACACATACCTCCATTCATCTTCTCCAGAAGGCAAAGAAGGAAACCCTTCGAGAATGAGCATCTTGGGGATAACTTTTCTTATCTTCTCAATCATCAGATCTATATGCGTTTCCATAAGGCTCATCTTGCAGTCGTATACCGTGATGCATCGGGTTTTGAAATCTGCTTTGATGGCTACCCAATGACATCCTACCCATCGATTTTTGTCCGATAGAATGTTTAGAACCGAGACAAAACCTTCATAATCACTAATTGGTGCCTTCCTACTTCTGAATGGATACTTGGCATTCAAAAAATCACTAAGCATTTCCGGAAAAGTTTCCATATCCTCGTACATCCACATCAAGAGCGTCTGCATGAAAGCAACAGGACAAACGTAATAATTCTGATTCGGGTTGGGATCCAATGCCAAACGAGAAGATAGATCCATCAACGCCTCATCCAATTGCTGCAAAAAAAAAAAACACACAGGAATACATATGACACAAAACTCTGTGAGACTAAGGGTTAAAAAAAACTTACATCATCTTCAAGCCATACGTTGGCCTTTAATATAATCTCCCAAAACTTTGGCGCCCGGAGAATATCTAGCTCACATTTCCACCACCGCTCATGTCGAGGTACCTTCAGAAACCAATATAGTTCAATCAACTTGTCACCACTAGCGTCAATGAATGTAAGAAATCGGGTTACCAAACCCTTTATTAATCCCATGGGAATCCACACAAACTCCTCTTCCCTTTCAGGTTCTTGAACCACCATTTTTCGGGTTCTTGAACAACCTTCTTTCCAGGTTCTTGGACTCCACCAGCATCTTTCTTTCGCCCTCTCCCTCGCACTGTTCTTGCTCTTTTCGCCGGCAGAGGTTCAACATATGGCGCAGACTCCTTCGATAAAGGTCCAGCACCTGCATAAAATTTACCTCATTAAACATATGGCGACCAATGCGACCTATGCGACACATTCTCCCCATGCGACCAATGCGACCCATGCGATCCATGTGCCCTATGCAACCTCAAATGACCGTACTTACTTGGTTCGTTACATTGATTATGTAACACATGCAACCCATGCGACCCATTCGATGCGACCCATTCGACTTTAGCGACCCAGTGACACATGCGACATATGAAACCCATGGGACCCATGCGACTCTAACGACCCTGCGGCTTATGCGACCCTACGACTCTAACGACCCTACGGCTTATGCGACCCTACGACTTATATGGAAATTGACACTCAAATGACCTTTTCACTAAATATTACCTACTTGGTGGAACTCCATCAGGAGCAATGTTTCCCAAATCCTCTTCTGAGCCATCTCTGCTTGGCTCTTTTCTTGATATTGGATTTGGACGTCGAAGGAATTCAAAAACAAAATCACCAACAGTGTCGGAAGATTGGTTTTCGGTGATCAAAACTTTCTCGGCAGCCTTTGATTTTGGATTAGGCATATGAATCCCGACATCCCTTAGAAGGTCTCTTACGGCGTTGATGATTCTCTTCTCCAGCTTCCTTATTTCTCCTATTAATTTCTGCTTCAGTGTCAGAGGGACTGCAGCATCAACATCAGCATCACTCACGCTCTCCTTCCTCTTAGTCCCTTTTTCCTTCTCCTTTTATTGATCACCAAGAGCTGCTTTTCATGTCAGCAGTTCTTGCTTACAGATATCCTCCCTACAAATACCCTTCAGATTTTTACGAAGATGTTTCATCCATATCTAAACATCGGGATCGTCACATCCCTCGTAATCCTCCATATCAGAAAGTAAAGCTTCCTCTTCGTGTTCAGCACGAAGAATACTTAGAATATTCCGAAAAACAAAAAATAACCATTATTATCCTCTGTGACCCTTGTTTCCCTTGTGAACCTTGTGTAATTGTTACCTTAGAATCTCCAATCTGCCTTATCACATCTACATACTTCGGGTTAAAATTGGATTTAACCATCTTCTTGCACATTCTTGGGCATGATCGATGCGCATCCACAACCTCAACATACCATCCCTTTTCGCCGAAACTAAGGATGATTTCAAATGGAAGTAACTGAAACATTAAAACGAAATTATAAGAATGCAAAAAGTACGAAAATATTCAAGTTATTCGAATAATATATACAACTTACCATTAGTGGGATCATGAAACCGTCACAATACCATTTTGGTTTCGGTGAAGATTATAGGGGCAAGCAGTAGACAAAGTTTATCATCGAGAACGGCGTCCAGTTCGACTTTGAGGGTACAACCGATGTTAAAGCACCATGTCAATGAGATCATGGCTGATAGAGTTTTCTGCTGAAGGTTTGTGAGCCATAACTTGCGCCAACAACATCAAAGTTGCGAACCTCTTCCGGTCATCGGAATTATTCGCCTTCACAAGCTTTTCACTGACTTGTTTGGGGGTCACCTTTCCACGGCCGAAATTCTTCAGCCTGAATGTGACACCTACAAAATGACCAATTACGAATACATTATTCTTCTATCGACTTAAGCGACCCATGCGACTCAACCGATCCGTGCGACTCAACCAACCCGACCCGTGCGACCCATGCGACTCAAATGAACCTCAGACACTCTGTGACACTCAACCGACTCACTGAAACTCAACCGACCACGCCCCTCAAACAACCATTGCGACCCATCCCACTCACTGAGACAACCGACTCACTGAGTCGAAGATGGTAATGCAACTACTGCGACCCTTGCTACTCAACCGACTCACTGAGTCGAAGATGTTCATGCAACTCCTGCGACCCTTGCGACCTAACCGACTCACTGACACTGACATTCACCCATTTCAAATCAATAAACCATTTTGTGACTCGAAAGCTTGCAAAACCCTAGAAATCGAGCTACTTACACTTATTGACGCCATTGAAGATTGACTCGTGCTCTCTTCGTCACTGCTGCTGCTGATTCTAGCTATTTTCCTTCTCGCCATTAAGAGCAAGATTGTTTTTCTTTATTTTTTCAGATTTAATAATTATTTTAGAAAAGAGTATTTTTGAAGTGGTTTAGCCCTATAAAGATACCTGTGATATTCGGCCAACTTAACCATAGCTCCTATTAAACTATTATTATAGAGAAAATAACGTAATCATACAATGATTGGTCTTCTTATCATTTTTTTTATCTTTTCGGTATTAACGCTTAATGAACTACATCATTTACATTTAGATGGAAATCTTTAGGATTTCACTTGTCACCCATTAATTACAATATAAATCGTATAAAAAATATTTGTATGGGACTGCCCGCAAAAAATTTCCATTCAAATATTTAAAATTCTAAATTTGAAAACTATAAGGAGGCATATATTCAAATAAAAGAGCGTTTGAAAAGTAATAAGTTGAGAGGATTGATATCCCCTTTTATGATGGAAAAAAAATAGAATAGAAGAGTTTTGTATATATATATATATGATACTTCACATAGTGGATAATTTATAGTAAAACTAAGATAATTAAGAAATTTTCCGATTTTTTAAAGAATATTTGAAAAAGGAGTAATTAGAAAAAGAAAAATATAGTCACTCTCGTATATCTAAAAATTTGTGGAATCAGATCGGTGATTTATTTATATAAAGTAAAGATTAAAGTATTCAACAAAAAAGATATTCCGCCACTTTAGAGGTCATGGCAATAAAATTATGACATTTTGTTTGGTATTTTGTTATAGGTGATAGTTCTCTTTTGAGTGCTTTTCATTAATTCCATATCAAAATGAGATTTTATTGACTTGTTCATCCGTAATCTCATATTATCCTTTGATTTAACAACAGACATCGTCCTTCTTGTTGTTTCTTAATCAAGATCAATCAACAAAACCATTGTCCCAAAACAAGAAATCAAATCGTGATCATGATCATCCTCATCATCATCCTGTAATGTTCTTCACTCACACTACCATTAAATTTCATCATCTTCCACGTCCAACTGCCCTCGACAGCTATTTTCCATCTCTCTCTCCCATTTCCGAGAACGCAGAACACGAAACTGAAACCGACGCCATTGTTGCGGCTGCTGCTTCGGAAGATAATTCTGTGCGTCAATCCATGGGTTCTTCTGCTTCCAAAACAGTTACTTCTGCTTCTACATCTTCTTTTTCATCTTCTTCCATTACATCGGTATCTCCAACGCCCGAAAAATTTAGCTCCCATTGTCCCTCGCCGGTTCCGAGGGCTTTCTCCTTCCCAACGCCGTTAGTTCATCACCCTCCGGCTAGGAAAGGTGACAGTCACCACCTTGTTTGGCTCACATCCACCACTTACGGCTCTCTTATCCTCGTCGATCTCGACGGCGGGAGAGAATTTTCACCGTCTCAAATCTCCATTGCCGGTAAGAATACACCGGACCCGGGGCTATGCGACTCGTTGTCTCCTGACTCAGTGATTAACACATGGGAGCTCATGGATGGCCTCGACGACGAGTTTGAATTCGATAGCTCTGACCTGGGTAAGTGTAATTCCGGCGGAAATTCGAAGGTTTGTTCTAGACCCATTGCGAATCAGGATGTGGATTTGAACGGGTCTATGTTGAAACTGGACAATTCTTATGAATTTGTGAGGATTGAAGATGAGGGCGACTGGGTTCCGTTGCCTTACAAAACTAAGCAACCTTTGTGGAAGCATTTGTCTGAAGAGTCCTTTCTGTCTGATTTGGATCCCGCTGTTGTTTCCACTTTTAAGAAAGCATTATCATCAAAGCAATTAGGCAAAAACAGTGTCAATATTACAAGAAACCTACACAGGAGCTCCAAGTCTCTCCCTTTCAGCCCATCAAATCCATCCATTTTAATCAGCAAACCAAAATCTTTGTCTTCGAGTCCACCGAGTTCTCAAATTTTGGTTGACGAATCATCGAGATTACCAGGCGCAGAAGACAAAGTCGTATTGTTCTACACAAGCCTCCGAGGTATTCGAAAGACATACGAGGATTGCTGTTGTGTTAGAACGATACTGGGAGGGTTTCAGGTCGCTGTAGATGAACGTGATATCTCGATGGATTCCACGTTCAGGAAAGAACTGCAGAATGCGCTTGGCGATGCCAAGCCAATTGGTTTGCCTCAAGTGTTCATTCGAGGAATCCACATCGGTGGTGTTGAAATGATCAAGCAACTCAATGACGGTGGTGAATTAGCAGATATGTTAAAAGGTTTGCCTGCTTGCGAGTGCATCGGCGCATGTGAGAGCTGTGGGGATGCAAGGTTTGTGCTGTGCCCTAATTGTGGTGGCAGCACCAAGGTATACGAGGAACAAGACGATGAATTCAAACGATGTCCAAACTGCAACGAGAACGGTCTGGTTCGTTGCCCCAATTGTTGCCTCTGATGATCCGTTTAATACACTTTGCCATCCGAAATACAGAATTGGATTATCTCTACTGATTTGCCTAGAGAGGACTCTCAAGGTACTTCAATACCCTGAATTATTGGTGTATCTGTTCTTTGATGGGTTGATACTTTTTGGGTTTCCAGAGAAATCTCCTTGAATACAGTGAAACAAGACATGTCTCAAGCTACGTCTTGCTCTTTTAAGTGTTCTTTTGCGGGTGTTTGTTAGATTTTAGATCTTCCTTTGCTCTATAAATATGTTCATACTCATGATGAATCTCCAACAAGAATATATTGTTAACATTTTCAATTCCTAGATGATATAATTCACTAGAGACAAGCATCAGATTCCGAGTTATGTGCAGAGTATCTGTTAACTAGAGAGGAAACACGACAATAATCAGAGATGTTGGAATCTTACCAATAAAACAATGCCATGGAAATGCTCTGTGACTGAGGGTACGAGGTCTCTGTCGATGACATAAACCTCTCCCTCCACCATTTCCACGAGATTTACGGGACAATCCTGACTTCGAACGTTTTATCCTTGGATTTTCAGGTATGCACAGGCATCCTTGTCTCTGATTTTCCAATTTCGTGTAGCCTGTATCGTGTTGAGTAGAATGATTTAGTAATTTCATTGCATCACGTCGAGTTATCTCATCACGATCCTTTTCCGTCCCTCGAAAATGCTATTGCTCTAGGTGTCTCTGCAAGAGCATCGGATTCTGATTGATAAAGAGAAGGAAGCTCTTCTCAAGAGGTTCTGTATCGAGCAAGAATAGGTACACTCTTGTACTTTCCATGGATCATCGGTATTCAAACCTTTAAACAATCTATCAGAAAAGCAGTAGTTAATGAACTAGGATGATGTCTGTCTACTTCATCTTTCTGGTTAAATGTCTGTGTTCTGTTTCGAAAATTTCATTAGCTTGATCGGATATCAATGTAAGACGCATAAGGTACTATGGACTCGAGAAAGGCCAAGTTGTGAAGCTAACATACAGCCGCAGTGTCTGTAATTGAAAGAATTCGATTTTTCCTTGTACGAATTCTAATCATCAATTCTATTGTAAATTACATAAAAAAATAAACAAAAATTGTGATAGATACTTGTATCCAAAATGCAGCGGAATCGATCCTCTAATTCTTCATGTAATCACCAAAATCTTCACGTATGTGTTCACAAAAAAAAAAACCCTTTATCTATAAAAATTTTCACATATATACACACATAAATTAGGGACAATAATCGACAAATAACCAATTAATTTTTCGGTTTTCAATTGTATCATTAAACTCATCCATCATGAAATATAAACGACACTACCAAAGTTTTTACGCATATAATCTTGCACAATTTTTTCAATTCCAATGTCCGATTAATTAAACTTATATTCAATCACATTTAATTTGTACTATTCCAAGTATTTTTAGATATCGACGATGTCGCAGATTGCACATAGCTGTCCAACCTCATTTGTATCCTTAAAATAAACTTTTTAGCTCAATAGATTGGACTTATTGGAGCTACAGGATGCCCTATTCGATTTTTTAAGTTACATATGTTTTGTCGCGTTATTATGCATTTAAATTACTTTTACCCCTTGCACATCTTCTTCGAAAGTCCTCATGTTTCACACTTTTTCCCTTTTCAGCGTTACTGGCCATAAGTAAGGCTTTGAAATACAATAACTTTTCATATTAAGCTCCAAACTAGATGATGTGTTTATGTTACAAGTATTTTTTTTATATCTGTGACGTCACAGGTTGCACATAGAAGCCCGAACCAATTTTCATCCTCAAAATCAACTATTTAGCTAAGTACATTGAATGTTTAGGAGCTACTAGATGCCCTATTCCAGTTTTTTTAAGTTATTATGTTTTATCACATCATTATGCAGGTTAATTACTTTTTCCAAATGTATCTCCTCTGTGAAAATCCTCATGTCGTACAGTTTTTTTCTTTTATTTTGTGTTTTCAGTGTTACTGGTCAATTGTGCACTAAATTATACTTTTGGCTACGAAATACCATAAATTTCATATAAAACTCTGAATTACACGATTGGTTTTTATTTCACGTATTTTTGATATCTACAACGTCGCGGGTTGGCATAGCAGCCCAACTCCATTTTCATCCTGAGAATTTACTATTTAGCTTAGTAGATTGGACCTTTTTGGAGCTACATGATGCCCTATTCGAGTTTCTTAAGTTACATATGTTTTTTCGTGTCATTATGCACCTTACTTACTTTCGCCTCTTGCATATCTTCTTGGAAAGTCCCCATGTTGAAACTTTTGTCTTTTATTTTATGTTCTTAACTTTATTGACCGACTATATACTAAATTATATGTTAGAATTTGAAATATGATAACTTTACATACAAACCTTAGAATTAGACGATTTTTTTGTTCCAAGTATTTTTTCGACATCTAGAACGTGGCGGGTTGCGCTCAGCAGGCCGAACCCATTTTCATCCTCAAAATCAAATATTTAGCTCAATACAATGGCCTTTTTTGATATACGAGATGCCATATTCGAATATTTAAGTTACGTGTATTTTGTCGCGTCGTTATGAAATTAATTAAATTTTGCCTTTTGCATAACATCTTGGAAAATCGTCATGTTTCACCCTTTTTTAACTTTTATTATATGTGTTCACTGATAACACATAGTGTGGGTTAGTTTTAGGCTACACATTTAGATCATTTCCGCATAGTTTGCATAACACGAGTTACAAAACCGATACGAATGTCCTCTATCTAGTGCTTTTGTTGATTTTTAGGTTTTAAGACGATAAGGCATAATCGAGCTTAAGAATTTTGATTCTTGGGGAGCCCATGCAGGGTGGCTACCTAGCCTGCGTGGGTTGCATACCGGGTCATTTAACCTAAAAAAGATTAAAACGATGGAAAAAAGAGGGGGAAGCAAGGAAACAATACCGGAACGTCGGAGACGAGATATGGAAGTCTGAGGCATCGTATTTCCTGCTCTTTATCATGTTTATTACTTTTTTCTCTTGTTTTACAGTAGATTCCATGAGTAAGCCTTTAGCTATGGTTTAGTGACACCACTTTTGCAAGGGATGCTTATGTTTATGCATTAATGCTTATATCTTTTAAAGTTTCTTGTATTTCGGTTCTATGATCAATGCTATGAATGTTCTATACTTGTGCTGATCGTTCAGTAACTTAGGATTTCATGTTTAACTGGGAGGTTAGATTATGAATATGGAAATATTGATTGTTGATTGAATTTGACTAATGAGAATCTCATCGGTCGGTTAATCGACTCAGGAATTAGGATTGCATTCTTAATGCTACTATAATTACGTGTTAATCACAACTGGGAGGTAGGATTGTATGTTATTGTGGTTAGGGAGTTTAGGTGTCGAGAGAACCATTCTCTACTTACAAGCATGAATTCCTCGTTATTAAGAAATTTTGATTGGTTTATGATATTTTGTTGGTTGCACCCTTGCAATTCGGTAACCCTAAGTCTGTAGTGTTCTTAATTATCAAGTCTTTCACGTTTCCTCATTGCTGTCATAATTCATTTAGCATTCTCAGATTTTACCCATATCATCATCACTTTCATCCGTCTTAGTGTAGTTATATTGCATTAGTCTTTAGAGAGTTCGACCCTTGTATTACACCGATCCGTATTCTTATGGTAAGTGAATATTAGACATTTTATTTGCTTGATAGTTCTCGCACATCAAGTTTTTGGTTCCGTTGTCTGGAATTAATTACGGACTAGATTAAGAATTTTCTAGATTAAGATTTAGTGCTAGATTAAGATCTACATGATGATGGTGGGTCTACATGTAGAGCGATAGGACGTATCTATAGGCCTGGGGATAGAAGAAGTCAGCTACGTCAACAATTGGCCTTACCAACACAACTACATCAAGAGCCATCCCAACCTCTTCTATAACAATACAAGTAATGTGGTGAGCCCACAGGATTTTCAACCGCGGATGATGACAAGAAACCAGAACCAAGGTTTATAGCAGAGGGGGAGTGGCGAGAATCAATGCTATCAGCAACGCGCATAACACTAAGGTAACTCCGACGTTCTTTCTATGCTGCAATTGTTGCTGCAGGAACAAAAGAATCAAGGCTATGCACTTGGAGGAATCAAGGTTGAGCAAGATGACATGAGGAAGCCAATGGAGAGCTTCCAAGCACATCTTGATACACAAGTTGCACAGTTGGCGCAAACTGATAGTCTGGACAGCTCCTTGGGAAGCCTGAGACAAATCCCCGGGAACAAGTCAACGACATCTATCTGAGGAATGACAAGACGGTGGAGCAACCTATGCCTTCCACAACCACCAGAGAAGAGCCTCCGAGTAATACAAATGAACGACCAACTGCTCAAGGCATGGAAAAGGAGGAGATCAAGAAGGAAGAGGAGAAGGAGCCGACCTACGTGAAACCTACCTTGAGGCCACCACCCCTACCATTCCTACATCGCCAAAGGAAATAGAACGACGATGCTCAATTGAAGATGCCCGATCTAGGTAATTTTGTCATACCTTGCAAGATTTATGATTATGATGAACATGCACTAATTGATATAGAAGCGAGTGTAAGCTTGTTACCACTGTCACTTGTTAAGAAACTCAATCAAGTAGGAGATCTACAGCCAACACACATGGTGATTACCTTGGCCTATGGAGATAAACCAGAAGATTCCCATCATTTTGGGAAGACCATTCCTCAACACACAAATATGGTTATATATTACGCTGAAGGCAGACTAGTCATGAAGTTCGGAGACGAGTCCATTGAGTTTAAGCTCGACGATACACTAAAGAAGCCACACATGACTAAACCTGTGATGCACATTAACACGGTGGATGAACTAGCTAAGGAAGTTCAACATGAACATCGAGACATTCAGCTCGTGGAGATAGCACTATCAGAATTCACCGCAAGCCTATTTTAGTCATCCCAAGACGTCGTGGCATGCATGCAACGCATGGAGGAGTTCACAACACTTAAGATGAACACTAACCCGCACATGCCCATACTACAACCCGCGCGGGCTAAACCCGAATTGTATGACCCACGCAGGTTGAATCGTGCCCCGCCACGAGCAGATTTCTCAGAATGCGAAGTCCGAGCGAGATACTCAATGAACCCACTCAGGGTCATCGATCATCAAGCATCCCGCACATGCAGATAGACGCGCCTACCTTAGGCAAAACTCTCGGGGATAATTGAAGCTTTACGAAGCCTGTTTGGTGTGGAGGAAGAGCCCGCACAGGCTGTATATCTGAACTCGAGTCTGAGCAGGCATGGTGTAAAGCGCGAGCGGGCTATGGTGTTTCAGATTTGCACATCACATCATCCACCCAAGATCTACAAGGAACGCACAAATAAATGGTATGAAAAGCATATCCTCTAGCGCTCATTTAAGGTAGACAACCGGGTGTTACTCTCTAAATTCCAACATGAAATTGCTTCCATGGAAGCGCAAGTCGCCATGGTCAGGGCCCTTCACCATCAAAGGTGTCTCAGCACATGGAGCCGTAGACTTGGACAAGGGAAATCGAGAATCTTGCATGGAAAACGCCAAGAGGTTAAAGCCATTCCTTTTTATGATCTCACACACACTGATAACACGTAAAGTGTATCAATTAGGTTAGGTATTAGTATCATTTTCGCATATATTTCTTAGTTAGAGTTACATTTCCGATATGATTATTCTTTACATACGCCCATTTTGTTGGTTTTCAGGTTTTAAGGCGACAAGGCCTAAACGAGCATGAAAAGGCAAATTCCTGAGTAAAACCACACATTCTGAAGGTATAGTTCACTCGGTGCCAAAATCAAGCCTCGAAACTCAAAGGAACACCCGAGCAACGAGCGGAAAAGAGCAAAAACATGAATCGAAGAGTGCCCGCTCGGGCACTGAGGTCTACCCGCTCGGGCAAAACCTACGGGGTTTAATTGCAACGCCTTGCACGACCCGGGCACGAATACTACATGATCGGGTAGTATTACCCGATCGGGCGCAACAAGGTACTCGCTCGGGCATTAATTGTTCCTGAAAATCCCCGAGAGTTTACACGACTCGGGCTGTTCAACCACACGATCGGGAAGCAATGCCCGATCGGGCTCAGAACTCCACACGATTGGGCGAGCCTCTGCACGACCGGGTAAAACAACTGCCCGAGCGGGCCGCCTTTCTCGCAACAACCTTGATTTTGAATTCGAACGAGCGAATTAAAGGAACAGAACAGATCCAGACGCAAGGGGGCGACGCCTAGGGCAAGGAAAGGCTTGGAAATCATCAGGAAAGGCATGGGAGATGCTGGAGAAGGAGAGAAGCATCAATCCACACATCGGTAACACAATAGGGAAGATCGAGGCATCGAGTTTCCTAGGGTTTATCATGTTTAGGGTTATGTCATCTTCTTTGTCTGTAATCTCCATGAGTGAGTAGATTCCCAAATATGGGTTAGGGATATCGGATTGTAACTGATGTACAAATTTATGCGTTAATTCTTAGATCTATCGTATTGTTTTGATATTTGGTCCTACAATCAACATCATAACTCTTATACTAGTGCTGCCCGCTCAGTAACATAAGAATTCATATTTTGCTGGAAGGTTAAAGTATCAATCCAGAACTATTGAGTTGTAGGTTAAGTTCGATTAATGAGAATCTGATCGGTCCGTTAATCGACTTAGGAATTAGGATTGCGTTCGTAACGCTGCCATAGTACGGGTTAATCACTGCTGGAAGGTAGGGTTGCACGTACTCATGGTTAGGAGGTTTAGGCTCGGCAGAATCATTCCTCACCTTAGAGCATGAATTTCCCATTATCAAGATAATTCGATAGGTTTATGATCTTTAGTTGTTACATCCATACGATTCCCGGTATCCCGACACCCATAGTGTTCGTCATCGTCAAGTCTTCCACAACCTTCTATCGTTGCCACCATTTAGTTTATTCTTCTAAATAGTTACACCACGCCATTGTCTACTTCTCATCGTCTTAGTTTAGTGATATTCTTAGGATTGGCTGCATTAGTCCCTAGAGTTCGACCCTGGTACTACACGAACCGTATACTTGCGGTGAAGTGGTCTAGGAAATATATAGCTTGATATTTCCGACATCAAGTTTTGGCGCCGTTGCCAGGGACTAATAACGGCCTAGACTAGGAATTAGCTAGATTAAGATCTAGTCCTTTCGGAGTCTTCGTTTGTTTTTCGCATTTTCTTTTCGGTTTTCTTTTATCGAGTCTATTCTATCTACCGCGGATCTACACTTTGGTGTTTTGTTTCTTGTTGTGCATGAGCCTTGTATGAGAAGCTTCACTCAAAAGCTCCTCATATACGATCCCGAGGTCGAACAAACTTTAAGGAGCATGCGCAAGAAGAGAAGGATTGGAATAGCGGATTCCGAGTCTGAGGTAGAAAGAGTGAGCAATCACGAGAAATACACCTCGGAAGATGAAGAAACTTATAGCGCAAGAAGCGGAGAGGACAACGCAAGTAACCCCGACATGGCTGCTGCCGATGAGACTTACAGAAACTTTATGCTCCGAAGCACATGCAGTTACTTTCATGCATGGCCCGCACGATCGATAACCAGGTTGAGCTACAACCGGCCTTCATACAAATGCTCAACAACTCGGCCTTTAGAGGAATGGAGAACGAAGATCCAAAATCCCACCTTATGGACTTCAAGATGCTTTACAACACTACCAAGGTTGGTACGGGAGTTACTCGGGAGGATCTCTACTTGATGGCGTTCCCTTTCTCACTCAAGGATGCGGCGCAACATTGGCTGTTCAACTTGCCGGCTGCATCAATTACATCGTGGGATGATCTGGAGCAACGTTTCATGCAACAATTCTTTCCAGATCATAGAACGCTTCTCGCGAAGAGTCGCATAAATTCTTTCTTACAAGAAAGAGGCGAGACATTACACGATGCATGGAGAGATTTAAGAACTACCAGCGGATATGCCCACACCACGGAATGGATAAGAAGTATCTTATCACGAGCTTTATCCAAGGTCTCCAAGAAACCACCCGATTCATGATCGTGGAAGCGGGTGGTGGTTCCCTTAGCAACCTTACATTCAATCAGCTCGAGAACTTGATCGAGAGCATTGCGAGGGAAGGAGGCAAGAAGGTAGGAGAATACAATCGCGATTACCCATCCAAAGCGGTTGTGAACGAGCTAGGCATCGCCAACCCGGAATTAACGGACTTGAAGCAGCAAGTTGGCGAAATACATCGGATAATAGCTGGACTTCATGTGGACCGACACGACGCATCCGTAGGCCAACGGATGGAGGAAGTGAACTACGTTAGCAATCGGGCCTACCAGCAAAATTATATCAAGAGCCATCCCAACCTCTCCTATGGCTACACGAGCAATGTAGCAAATCCGCAGGATTTCCAACCGCGGATAATGGCAAGAAACCAGAATTAAGGTTTCCAGCCGAGAGGAAGTGGCCAAGACTACGGATATCAGCCGCGCGCACAATCTTCAGGTGACTCTGAGATTCTTTCTATGCTCCAACTGATGCACTAAGAGCAGAAAAGTGCGCTTGGAGGGATTAGGGCTGAGTAAGAGGATATGTGGAAGAGAATGGACGGATTTCAAACGCACTTGAGACTCCTCGAAACGCAAGTGGCTCAGCTAGCCTAAGGTTCGAACCGACAACCCGGACAGCTTCCCGGGAAACCCGAAGCGAACCCCCGCGAGCAAGTAAATGCCATTTTCCTAAGGAGCGGGAACACGGTAGGGCAACCAATGCCTTCCACGGCTGCAAGAGAAGAGCCTTCGAGTGATAAGATTGAACAACCCATCACTCCAGCTGTGGAAGAGAAGGCGACCGAGGAAGAAGAGAGGGAGTTGCCCTACGTAGCACCTCCCCCGAGGGTACCACCATTACCCTTTCCACAGCGTCAAAGGAAGCAAAGTGACGAGGCCCAATTCTCTCAATTCGTGGAACTCTTGAGGAAGCACTAAAGTCACCATCCCGTTCTACGACGCGTTCACAAAGATCCCATCATATGCAAAATTCCTCAAAGACATCATAACGAGGAAGAGAATCGTGGGCAACGAGATGGTAATGGTCACGAACTCCCTTATACAGCCCCCTACCATGGTCGAGAAGATGCCCGATCCAGGTAACTTCGTCATTCCTTGTAAAATTTATGACTACGAAATTGAGCATGCACTAATAGATATCGGATCGAGTGTGAGCTTGCTACCATTATCCCTTGTTGAGAAGCTCAATAGAGTAGGAGATCTTCAACCCACGCGAATGCAAATCACCTTGGCTGATCAATCCGTACGGAGTCCCGTGGTATATTGACGAACATAGCCGTACAAGTGGGAGAATTCTGGTTCCCCGCGGATTTTATCGTTGTGGACATGGAGATCAATCCGAAGATCCCCGTCATTTTGGGACGACCATTCCTCAACACGACAAAAATGGTCATCTATTGTGCTGAAGGCAGGCTAGTGATTAAATTCGAGGACGAGTCTATCGAGTTCAAACTCGACGAGGCATTGAAGAAGCTATATATGACCGAACTCGTAATGCACGTTACCACGACGGATGCACCGGCAGAGAAGATTGAACGTGTACATCGTGACATTCATCCAGAAGAGATACCACTATCCGAATGCACCGGGAGTCGATTTCAGTCGCCAGTAAGATCGGACGCTTTCACGCAATTCAAAGAGAAGCCAAAAATCCCTAAGCAGAGAGGTGACCCGAGCGGGCAACATACTCCACCCGCACGGGCAGAGCCAAATTTATGAGACCCGGTCGGGCAGCCACATAGCCCGACTCGGGTAGGTTTCACGGGGGTAAATGCTACAATTAGCCACCCGAGCGGGTGGTTGAGTGAGCCCGATCGGGCTGAGGGACTGGATAGGAACCAGCCCGGGCGACCCCATAGCCCGACGCGTGCACAACCCACGAGGGTAAATGTCATATTTAGGGACCCGACCGGGGCACAAAAGAAGCCCGATCAGGCACCTGAGAAGAACCACAATCCGCACGGTTCAACCGAGATCTCAACGCGGGGAACGGTTCTACGGTCACACACACCATCTCCTACACCCTTGGTGACCCACTTACACTCCTATCCCGCATGGAATACAGAGGAAACGCTCAACCAAAACCGAGGATCACAAATCAAAAGCCCTCCAGGGTTCGAGCCACGTCACGCTGATCAGCTAGAGGACGGAAGAGGCATACCTCCTCTCTCCGACATCACACGCGTATGAAGACGCTAGGGTGGAGCTAAAGACTGAAAACAAGCGCTTCTCGAGAGGCAACCCGAGTCCCGTATCCTTTCATCGTTATCATTTTATTTCCATATTTTTGAACTGTTTTTAAAATTTGGACAATTTTTTTAGGATTTAGGAGATTAGTGGTCTTATCGATTTATGCTCCATGGATTTTCTCGTAATTTTTCAGGTCTGTAGCACTGCCCGGTCGGGCAGACAGCTCCACCCGAGCGGGTAGGTCAGATTGAGAGACGCCCGATCGGGCGACTTCAGAGGACCCGATCGGGCACTGTAAATTCTGCACAGGTAAGTTTTATTTCGAGTAACCCGAGCGGCCACCCTCACTTCACAAATTCAACCCGAGCGTGCTCCCAGAACTTTCAGCCCCTCACGCCGCAACTCATCCACCGGAGTCGCTCGTGCGCTGCCGCCGTTCACCATCGTCACCGGTCGAGACCTTCGGTTACTCGAAATACCCTCTCCCCTCTCTCTCGCAAATTACCTGAAAATCTCTCAATTACTCGCTAATTCAAGGTATATTTATGCAATATTGAGTGATTTTGGATTGCTATGGGTTAGATTTAGGTCTGTTTAGAGAAGATCTAGGGTGAAATTGTTGATTGAATCCACGGACGCGAACTGCAGGTCGCGATTTTGCGCTTCCACCCGATCAGGCTAAGGTTAGCACCCGATCGAGCATCATGCTTTTGCACCCGATCGGGCGGTTAATTAGCCCGAGTTGGGCGATACCCACGGGGGTAATTCGACGAAATTGAGCCCGACCGGGCTATGTGTTCTACCCGATCGGGCACCCTGCAAACAATGACTAACTTCCAATTTTTCTTGTTCGTTTGTTTTGCAGATGGCCCCGAAGATCTTCCAGAGCTCAAAGAAACACCGATCCGACGCCTATGATCTAGAGCACGGATGGCCAGCAAAGTCGGATGCCGTCAAGGAATTGACGCCATACATGCCGATCACTACGTCTCACCGGCAATACAACTACCAGACGACAACCTTCTTGTCAGGTCAAAAATCGAGATTCACCGAGCTGTAGCCGCGGATTTTCCCATCCCGCTTCTTATCCTTAGAAGCAATGAGTGCCCTCCACATCGAGGAGCACATTGATACCATCTTCAAAACTTTGGGATGGACGGGATTGCGGGACACACTGGAGTACACCTACCGCAACCTCACAGCGGAGTTCTTCGCGTCCTACGCTGCATTTTTCCCTGAGTCCGGAGATCGGGAGAGAGCTTTCATGGAGTTCCGTCTGCTGGGACAGAACTACCGGCTCAGCGCGAGACAGTTCGCGATTATACTTGAGGCTCCGCATTGCAACTTCACGAAGATGCTCGAGCATAACCGGAGCCGTCAAGCGCAATTCTGGGCTCAGATTTTGTACGGTGATTACTCGATGAGGTCGAAGGCCAGTCACATACGCCATCCCGCTCTAAGGTACTTTCATTACTTCCTAGTCTCTTCCATACTAGGAAAAGGAGCACAAGGCGGAGTCAACCACACGGAGTTGGCATACCTTAGGCGGGTGGTTCAATCAGGCTTTGCGGTAGACGAGTGGGATATCTTAGACCTCGACTTAGCATCGCTAGTCATGTGGCATTTCCATGACATCGCCACCGACAAATGTAGCAGGAACACGAAGATCATGTGCGGTGGAATCGTCACGATGATAGCACGAAGAGTCGGGATCAACCTTGGCATCCTGACTGAGGACAAGATCAATGAGGAGCCTGAGCTAAACCTTCAGAACTTGCGCAACCGAAGGGCGATTACGATCGAGAGGTATAATGTCATATGGAGTTACAGGACGAGCACGGTCGCAACTTGGAAGTCGACCTACGCGAGATCTAGATGCCGGGTCTAGACGAGGAGGGCTCCCGATTCAGGATTGATCCAGCCATCAGACACATCGGCCCGGGACTAGGTGAGGTAGATCCACCTCCAGCCGCTACACCAGGACCGTCGATGTCGAGGCAGCGCAGCCGACGCGCCACACACTCTCGCGCCCGACCAGAGTACCCTCATCATCGCTCTGACTTCCCTTCCATGGAAGGAGTCTTCGACGTCCTCAGGTATGTTGCAGAGGAGAGCAGATATCAGTCTTACATGATACAGCAGAGGTATGTGGAATTGAGGCTGCGAGATATGTGGAGCAGCAGCAGTTCCAGGAGCAGTCGATACAACACACGTACTACCTGACGGAGTCCGTTCGTAGATTCCAGCAGCTCAGTATGCAGCACTACCAGGAGCCGTACGTGCCGATCCCGCAGGACTACCATACTGACGCCATTCCATACCGCCCTCACATTCTGTACGAGCTGCAGTCCTTCTACTTGCCACCTGGAGAAGGGGCACCCGCAGAGCCAGCAGACCCTCCCGGCCACCCGCGGTGGAGAGGATGAGGATTAGACCTTTCTTCCTTTTTCCTTTTTCTTTATTTTCTATTTTTTGTTTTATGGACTATTTTTTCTTATTTTATTTCGTTTTAGTTTTCGCGCATGTGTACGCTCTTTGAACTTATTGATTTAGTGATCTTTACTCTATTTTTTGCATTGCATGATTCTCATCTCAGGTCCTTCACGCTAACACCTGCATTAGAGCAAGAGAGTATCACAATTCCGCATGTATCACAATTCACGAAAGCTAAACACACCAGCTGTATTCGCTCTTATTCTTTCATATATTTTCTCGAGTTTTGACATGCGGGTATCCCTCATAGGTCTCGAACACCAGGATTGTGTTCCGTTCAGGTCTTGGGGGGGGGGTACTCTTCGTTTAGAGTGATACGAGATTTTTTTAGAGTGACATATTTGCGCTTAGGATTAGGTTTAGGTTTAGGATTAGGAATGAGAGATGGATATATAGTAAAAATTTTTCGAGCCTTAGTCATTTCTTGCGATATTGTCGAATCGTGAACAATAGTCTAGGTTTACTTAGAAGCCTTTTGGATACCGATTAGTCGAGAGGTTGTGTTTGAAGCGTTGATCGATAGTTGAATTCACCTCTTAGATTTCGGTACCAAGTAGCCATATCTCCGTGTATACCGTCTAGCCTTTGCTTGTTTGATATATCTATACCGTTCATAGTCATTAGATTCAACACGCTTATACTCCGCTGTTATCTAGGATAAGTTTATGACTATTTCGAGTTAGCATTGACATGAGTACATCGATGATTGATGGTTCGGGTCTAAGTGGTGGGTAGAGGCGCTGTTCTACATCCTAAGGGTTAGAGTGATGCGAAATCAAGAAAAAAAATAAAAAGCGAAAAAAATGATCTTCAACAACGCACCTCTTCACTCCGCTAAGGTCACGCGATCTTATGAGTGTGCCATAGGCAGCCTGGGTCTAAGTAGAAAGCCATACATCTTCGACTTCGATGTCCTAGGAACAAAGCGTGGATCTAAGTATCGAAAAAAAGAAAAAAAAAGAGAATAAGAACGAGAAAAATGAGTTTAATGATATCAAAAGCTTAGGGGAATTGGTATGAAGATCGCTTGGACGTTATCTAGGGTTGTGAAATAGACTTAGATTTTTGGTAGGATTTCATGGCTCGGAACTTTCGGTAGATATAAGGCTATACTCGGTACGCTTAGGCCTTTGTTCATGTGACGCGTTGATTTGCGGTATCCATCGTTATTAGATTCTTCCTATACTTGTCTTTAGTTTTGTTTGAGGACAAACAAAGGTTCAGGTCTGGGGGAGTTTGATAACACGTGAAGTGTATCAATTTTAGGTTAGGTATTAGTATCATTTTCGCATATATTTATTAGTTAGAGTTACATTTCCGATACGATTATTCTTTACATACACCCATTTTGTTGGTTTTCAGGTTTTAAGGCGAAAAGGCCTAAACGAGCATGAAAAGGCGAATTCCTCAGTAAAACAACACATTCTGAACACTCGGAGCCAAAATCAAGCCTCGGAACTCAAAGGAACACCCGAGCAACGAGCGGAAAAGAGCAAAAACATGAATTGAAGAGTGCCCGCTCAGGCACTGAGGTCTACCCGCTCGGGCAAAACCTACGGTGTTTAACCGCAACACCTTGCACGACCCGGGCACGAATACTACATGATCAGGTAGTATTACCTGATCGGGCGCAACAAGGTACCCGCTCGGGCATTAATTGTTCCTGAAAATCCCCGAGAGTTTACACGACTCGGGCTGTTCAACCACGCGATAGGGAAGCAATGCCCGATCGGGCTCAGAACTCCACATGATCGGGCGAGCCTCTGCACGACCGGGTAAAACAATTGCTCGAGCGGGCTGCCTTTCTCGCAACAACCTTGATTTTGAATTGGAACGAGCGAATTAAAGGAACAGAACAGATCCAGACGCAAGGGGGGCGACGCCTAGGGCAAGGAAAGGCTTGGAAATCATCAGGAAAGGCTTGGGAGATGCTGGAGAAGGAGAGAAGCATGAATCCACACATCGGTAACACAATAGGGAAGATCGAGGCATCGAGTTTCCTAGGGTTTATCATGTTTAGGGTTATGTCATCTTCTTTGTTCTTAATCTCCATGAGTGAATAGATTGCCAACTATGGGTTAGGGATATCGGATTGTAACGGATGTACAAATTTATGCGTTAATGCTTAGATCTATCGTATTGTTTTGATATTCGGTCCTATAATCAACATCATAACTCTTATACTAGTGCTGCCCGCTCAGTAACATAGGAATTCATATTTTGCTGGAAGGTTAAAGTATGAATCCAGAATTGTTGAGTTGTAGGTTAAATTCGATTAATGAGAATCTGACCGGTCGGTTAATCGACTTAGGAATTAGGATTGCGCTCGTAATGCTGCCATAGTATGGGTTAATCACTGCTGGAAGTAGGGTTGCACGTACTCATGGTTAGGAGGTCTAGGCTCGACAGAATCATTCCTCAAAATAGAGCATGAATTTCCCATTATCAAGATAATTCGATAGGTTTATGATCTTTAGTTGTTACATCCATACGGTTCCCGGTATTCCGACACCCGTAGTGTTCATCATCGTCAAGTCTTCCACAATCTTCTATCGTTGCCACCATTTAGTTTAGTGTTCTAGATAGTTACACCATGCCATTGTCTACTCCTCATCGTCTTAGTTTAGTGATATTCTTAGGATTGGCTGCATTAGTCCCTAGAGTTTGACCCTGGTACTACACGAACCGTATACTTGCGGTGAAGTGGTCTAGGAAATACATAGCTTGATATTTCCGAAATCACACACCTAAAGCGTAAGGGTCAAGCTAAATTTATTCCACCCCTATGTTTCAGTCCCAAGTGTCTATATTTCTATGTATACTGTTCAGTCTTTGCTAAGTCGGACATCTTTTAGATTTACTTTTCTTTTCTTATTATTCCACGCACTTATACTCCGCTGTCAATAGAATAAGCTTCTAGCTATTTTCACCTTACATTGACATGAGTGCATTGATCTCGATGGTTCAACTCTAAGTTGTGAGTTGAGAGGCTTTTCTACGTCATATGGGTTAGATTTGATGAGTGATCTCAATAGTTTGGTCTAAACAGTTTTTCTATAACACAATCTCTTCACTCCTCTAAGGTTACAAGACCTTATGAATATGCCAAATGGAAACCTGGGTCCTAGAAACCGAGCGCGGTATGAAAAAATAAAATAAGGAAAAAGAAAAAAAAAGAAATGAAGAAGAAAATCTTTAGGAAAAGTCTCTCACGTATGCAAAGCTAATTTGTATGGATATTGCTTGGAAGTTATCTAGGGGTTAGTGAAATGAACTTAGGAGATATGTTGGATTGCACGACTCGCGGCTTTCAGTCAATAGAAGTATGAACTAAGTTTGCTTAGGTCTATGTTCATGTGACGCGTTGTTGTGCATGATGGCTGATTTTTCGAAGTACTTATGCTATTATCCGATTTTTGTTTGAATAATCTTGTGCTTAGCTCTAGTTTTGTTTGAGGATAAACAAATGTTCAAGTCTGGGGGAGTTTGATAACACGTAGTGTGTGTTAGTTTTAGGTTACGCATTCAGATCATTTCTGTATAGTTTTGATGAGTGTTTATATTGCATAGCAATCACATAGGTTTTTTTATAATGTTTTGAGGATATTTTGATGTTTTATATGCGTTTGTGTGCATATTTCCGTGATATATTCCTTGTAAGTATCTTTTGTGATTTAGACGCATAAATGAAGAGTATATAGAAGTAAAAGGCCATATATTCAATCTCGGTTGGAAGAGAGGATAAACGGGACAAGATTCAATGAAGAAATGACTCGGTCAATTGATTGAATCGGAGGAGAAGAGATGCACAGCCGAGCACATGCAGCAGCACGACCGGGCATCCCTAAAGACCGAAGCCCGACTGAGCATGTGCATCAGTATGACCGAGCACCCAAGCAAAGCTCACAGCACGGCCAAGGAGATCACACAACATGATTGGGGAACAACAAAGAAGACTACATGACCGAGCAAACCATGCAGCATGACCGGGCATCTAAGTGAAGAAGACAGGACAGCCGAGCAGACCAAGCAGCATAATCGAGCATGCATTTGAAGAACACAACCCGGCCGGGCATGAGCAAGAGCACGACCGAGCACTCCTTCAATGACTATTCACATGACCGAGCACTCCTTCAATGACCATTCACACGACCGAGCTGTCAACAATGCCCGATGGGGCTCTCTTACCAAAATTTCCCCAACTTTTGCATGGCCCGGGCATGTTAACTACCTGACCAATCACTACCTTGAAGACAACAACACGACCGAGTTGTTTGCCGTGCCCGGTGGGGCATAGAGGAAAACAGCCCATCGAATGCTATGGAAAGGAATGCGCCGCCCGGAACAACACGTTTTCTGGCTTTTCTTTCAAAAGAGAGAGAAGCAAAATGACAAAAAGAACATCTAGGACACATCTGGAGAGGAGGCATAACCCTAAAAAACCATCACAGACAGAGAGACAAGAGGCAGAGAAGAAGAAATCCCACGGCGCCGGAGAGGACACAGAGACATCATTAAGCTTTCTCTATCTCTGTCCTTTTATTTCATTCATGTTTTTATTCGAACTCATGTGTGAGTAGTAGGATTGTTTTAGGAGAAAGGTGGAGCCCATGGCTATCCCGAAACCTCTTTTGATTTATCTATGAATGTAATTTCCCGTTTTGTTTTATCTATTCTTTGTCTGAGTGTTTGAACGCCTTGTGTTTATGAAGGCCAAGTAGATGCATGTGTTAGGGACTTAGGAGAAGGACCGAAAGGAGAATTCTAATCCTGAATGATTAGGCTTAAAACAACCAAGACAAGATCATGAAAGTAAAGTAGTAATGGTTGAGGGTTAGTAAGATGAATCATAGATCTTATGGGTTTTGTTCAAGGTATCAACCACGAAAGTAGAGGATAACTTGACTAGATCACGTTTCTATGCCTTGAGAGAGGGTAGGAATCATATTAGGATTGTCCACCTTAGATATCTTAATTGGGAATGCATGATTAGATGATTGAACGTTAGTTTTAGAAGCCTTGCGACAAAAACGTATCCTAGGACATTTGTTTGATTGGTTTACACATCGATTTAATATTTCATCATTAGTTTAGTTTAATCTCATCACTCTTTTTTGCTTTACAAGCATTGATTCGATTGTTTTAATTGTGTCGTGTTGCTGGTCCTTGTGGGATCGACACCTAGATTCTACGCTACACACGTTCCATGCACTTGCGGAGTAGGTTTAGGTTTATTTAACTTGAACACACTCAAGTTTGCATAGCATGAGTTATGAAATCGATATGAATGTCCTCTATCTAGTCCTTTTGTTGATTTTCAGGGTTTAAGGCGACAAGGCATAATCGAGTTTAAGAATGTTGATTCTTGGAGTAAACTTTACATACTTGGAGCTACAAACCACGCAGAGCAGATTCAGGCCAAGGAATCGCACAGAGTACCCAAGGATCGAGCAAAAGGAGCAAGCACGACCGTGTCCTATGAAAATACATCAACCCGCACGAGGTGGTCTCCTTAGCCTCCGCGGGCTGCACTTCCAGCAGAAACAACATGACATGGGGTGTCACCAAGCCAGTTCGGGGCAATCATAATGGGGAGCCTCCGCGCTGCACTTCCAGCAGAAACAACATGACATGGGGTGTCACCAAGCCAGTTCGGGGCAATCATAATGGGGAGCCCACGCGGGGTGGTTACCTAGCCCGCACGGGGTGGTTACCTAGCTCGCACGAGTCATATGCTGGGTCATTTAACCTAAAAAAGATTAAAATGATGGAAAAAGAGGTAGCGTCGCCAATAAATAGGAGGGATACTCATAACACAAATAATTACGTGTTAATCGCTGTTGGGAGATAAGATTGCATGTGTTAAGGATTTTAGGTGTCGAGAGAACCATTCTCTACTTACAAGCATGAATTCCACGTTATCAAGAAATTTTGATTGATTTATGATCTTTTGTTGGTTCCATCTTTGCAATTTACAGTAACCCAAAGCTCGTAGTGTTCTTAATTATAAAGTCTTTGGCATTTCCTCATTGCTATCATAATTCATTTAACATTCTCAGATTTTACCCCATATCATCATTACTTTCATTCATGTTAGTTTAGTTATATTCTTAGCTTAGGTTGTATTAGTCCCTAGAGTTTGACCCTGGTATTACACCGATCCGTATTCTTGTGGTAGGTCAATATTGGGTATTTTATTTGCTTGATATTTCTCGTACATCATTCACCATTATCGATCGATTGTGCACTAAATTATACGTTTGGTTTTGATATATGAGAACTTTGCATATCAAGCTTTGAATCATACCATTTCTTTTATCATTCTAAGTTTTTTTTTTCAATATCTATGACATTGCGGGATGGGCTCAGTAGCCCGACCCCATTTTCATCCTCAAAATGAATGACTTAGCTCAACAAATTGTACTTTTTGGAACTCTTAGGCACCCTATTGGAGTTTCGTAAGTTATGTATGTTTTGTTTGCATCGTTGTGGACTTGAATAAATTTATCTTCTTGTAAATTCTCTTGGATAGTCCTCATTTTGCACACTTTTTCTCTTTTATTTTATGTTTTCAGCGTTATTGGCTGATTATGCACTAAATTATACGTTAGGCATTAAAATACGTTAACTTTGCATATAAAGCTTCGAATTCAGCGATTTTTTCGTTCCACGTAATTTTTGGATATCTATGGCGTCGACGGTTGTGCATAAAAGCCCAGACCTATTTTCATCCTCAAAAATTAAGTATTTATTTAGTACGTTTGACTCTTTAGAGCTACGAGATGCCCTATGCGAGTTTCTTAGGTTACGTATGTTTAGTTGCTTCATTATCATTATATACTAGAATTACATTTGCCTCTCACATATCTTTCTGTAAAGTTCTCATATTGCACACTTTTTCAATTTTGTTTTATGTTTCCAGCTTTATTGTCCGGTTATGCCGTAAATTACACATCAACCTTTGAAATTCGATAACTTCACATATAAAGCACTCCTTTAGACGATTGTTTTCATTCCATGTATTTTTTCAATTTCTATGATGTTGTAGGTTGCGCTTTGAAGCCTGACCCAATTTTCATCCTCAACATTAACAATTTATCTCAATACATTGGACTTTTAAGAGCTACGAGGTACCCCATTTAAGCTTCTTAAGTTACGTTTATTTTTCGCGTCATTATGAACTCGAATAACTTTTTCCTTTTTATATCCTCCTGAAAAGTTCTCATGTTTTTACCTTTTTAAATTTTATTATATATTTTCACTGTTATTGATAAATTTTCCAATAATTATACGCCAGGCTTTGAAATATGATAACTTTACATATCAAGCACTAAATTAGATAATTTGTCTTTAACCCAAGAATTTTTCTGATATCAATTACATCACGGGTTTTGCTCAGCAGTGCAACCCAATTTTCAGCCTCAAAATTAACTATTTAGCTTAATACATTGGACTTTTAGGAGCTACGAGATACACGATTCGAGCTTCTTAAGTTACGTATGCTTTGTCGCATCATTATGACATTACATAAATTTTTCCTTTTGCATACCCTCCTGGAAAGTCTTCGTGTTTTACCTTTTTAAAATTTTATTATATTTTTTCAATGTTATTGACCAATTGTATACTAAATAATACGTTAGGTTTTGAAAAATGATAACTAGCATATAAAGCATTAAATTAGACATTTTTTCAATTCAAGTATTTTTTTATATTTACGATGTTGCCGTTTGCATTCAGTAGCCCAACCCATTTTCATCTTCAAAATCAACTATTTAGGTCAATTCATTAGACTTTTATGAGCTATGAGAGACCCCATTCGATCTTTTTAAGTTACGCATGTTTTGTCACGTTGTTATGAACTTATTTGACTCTTTTCATTTGGATAACCTCTTGGAAAATACTCATGTTTCACCATTTTTAAATTTTATTATGAAATATGATAATTTTGCATATAAAGCTCTGATTCAGATGATATTTTTTTCATTTCGATATCTACGACATCAGGTTTGCTTTTAGCAGCCCAAACCCATTTTTATTTTTAATATAAACTATTTAGCTTAATACATTACACTTTTACGAGCTAAAAAAGACCTCATTCGTACTTATTAGGTTATGTATGTTTTGTTGCATCATTAGGCAGTTCAATTACTTTTTCCTCTTACATATCCTCTTAGAAAGTCTTAAAGTTTCACACCTTTGCAATTTTGTTTAGGTTTTTAGCTTTAATTGCCGAATATGCACTAAATTATACGTAAAACTTTTAAATATAATAACTTTGCAAACAAAACTATTATTAAGACGATATTTTTTCATTCCAAGTATTTTTCGATATCTTCGACGTTTTTGGTTGCGCTTCACTGCCTGACCCCATTTCATCCTCAAAGTTAACGATTTAGCTAAACACATTGGACTTATTAGAGGTACGAGATCCCCTATTCGAACTTCTTAAGTTACATATGTTTTGTCAGGTCGTTATCAACTTGAATAACTTTTTCCTTTTGTATATGCTCTTGGAAAGTCCTTATTCCACCTTTTTTAAATTTTATTATATGTTTTCGCTGATATTAGCAGATTGTGCACAAAAAATACTTTAGGCTATGAAATACGATAACTTTGCATATAAAACTACAATTAGATGATTTTTGTTAAATATGTTTTAGATATTTGTGACATCCTATGATGCGCTTAGTCTTTAGGTATTTAGCTAGTATTTTTTACTTTTGAAGCTATGAGATACCCTATTCAAGTTTATTTAGTTATGTATGTTTTAACCTACCATTATGCACTTGAATTAATTTTTCCTCTTCCATATCCTCTGGGACTGTCGCCATGTTGCACGATTTTCCCTTTTATTTCATGTTTTTCACCATTATTTGCTGATTTTATGAACTAAGTTATACATTAGGAAGTGAAATATGATAACATTGCATATAAAGCTCCAAATTTGACGATATTTTTTTAATTCCAAGTATTTTTTCAATACCTACGATGCCACAGGTTGCTTTTAGCAGCTTGACCCCATTTTCATTATCAAAATCAATTATTTAAATCAATACATTGGAATTTTAAAAGCTATGAGATGCTCCATTCGAGATTCTTAAGTTACGTATGTTTTTCGCACTATTTGAACATGAATAATATTCGCCTTTTGCATATCCTTTTGGAAAGTAATTTGTTTTCATATAATTTTCACCGTTTTTTGGTTAATTGTGCATAAAACATTACGTTATGCTTTTATATACGATAAAGTTCAATATAAAGCTTCGAATCCGATGTTTTTTTTAATTGAAAGTATTTTTTGGATACTTGTGCTGCAGCTTGCACATAGTACCCCCACCCAATTGTCATCCTAAAAATCAACTATTTTGCTATGTACATTGGATGTTTTTGAGCTATGAGATTCCTATTTGAATTTCTAAAGTTATGTATGTTTTGTCGCATGGTTATGCACTTGAATAAATTTTTCTTTTTGCACATGCTCTTTGAAAATCCTCATGTTTCAAACTTTTTCCCTTTTATTTTATATTTTCATCGTTGACTGATTGTACAATAAATTATACATTATGCTTTGAAATAAAATATCTTTGTATATAAATCTCCAAATTAAATGATTTTTTTTTTCATTTCAAGAAAGTTTTTCGATGTGTACGACGTTGCGGGTCGCGCTTAGTAGCCAAACTATATTTTCATCTTCAAAATGAACTAATTAGCTGAGTACATTGGACTTTTTGGAGTTATGAGATTCCCTATTCAAGTTTTTTAAGTTACGTATGTTTTTTCACGATATTTTTCAATCCACATATTTTAATATATCTATGACGTTGTGGGTTGTGCTTAGCAGTTCAACACCATTCGAGTGTCTTAGTTACGTACATTTTGTCGCAACGTTATGCGCTCAAATAACTTTCTTCTAGCATATCCTCTCGGAAAGTCTTCATGTTGCATACTTTTTCACTTTCATTTTATGTTTTCAGCGTTATTGGCTGATTGTGCACTAAATTATCTGTTACGCTTTGACATACGATAATTTTGCATATTAATCTCTAACTGAAACAATTGGTTTTTTATTCGTTGTATTGTTTTGATATGTATGACGTCATAGGTTGCGCTTAGCTGCCAGAACGATTTCCATTCTCAAAGTCAACTATTTAGCTCAATACACTGCACTTTTATGAGCTACGAGCTACACCATTCGATTTTCTTAAGTTAGATATGTTTTGTAGCATCGTTATGGAACTGAATAAATTTTGCCTCTTTGCATATGCGTTTGGAAAATTGTTATGTTGAACACTTTTTCTTTTTTATTTATGTCTTTAGTGTTATTGGTCAATTGTGCACTAAATTATACGTTGGGATTTAAAATACGATAACTTTGCATTTAAATATTCGAATAAGACGATGGTTTTCATTTCAAGTATTTGTTTTATATCTATGCCATCAAAAGTTGCACTTAGCAACCCAACGCCATTTTCATCTTATGAAAAAACTATTTAGCTCAGCACATTAGAATTTTTGGAGCTATGAGATGTCCGATTTAAGTTTCTTAAGTTATTTATGTTGTGTCGTATCATTATGCAGTTGAATTAATTGTTTTTTTCATTTAAAGTATTTACCCAACTATTTAGCTGAGTACATTAGACATTTGGTAGGTACGAAATGCCTTATTCGAGTTTCTTAAGTTACACATGTTTTATTGCAGTATAATGCAGTTCCAATCATAATTTTGAGTCTTGCATATCCTCTTGAAAATGTTGCACACTTTTCCTTTTATTTTATGTTTGTAGCGTTATTAACCGATTGTGCACTAAATTATACAATAGGCTTTGAAATAAAATAAATTAGCTTAAAAGCTCCCAATTAGATGAAAATTTTTATTCTAAGTAATTTTGCGATATCTATGATGTCACAGGTTAAAAATTTGCAACCCGATCCCTATTTCATCCTCAAAATCTACTATTTAGCTAAATGCATTGGACATTTAATAGCTACAAGATGCCCATTCGAGTTTCTTAAGTTTCGTATGTTTTGTCGCATTGTTATGGACTTGAATAAATTTTTTGTCTTGCATATCCTCCTTGAAAGCACTCATATTTTATCCCTTTTTACATTTTATTTTATATTTTCGCCATTATTGATCATTTGTGCATAAAATTATACGTTAGACTTTAAAATATTATAACATTGTATATAAAGCTCAAAATTAGAATTTTTTTATTAAAAGTATCGTTTCGATATCTATGAAGGTGCGGGTTACGCTTAGTAGCCTAACCCATTTTCATCCTCCAAATCTACTAATTTGCTCAATACATTGGATTTTTTAGAGCTTTGATGAAAATGACATATTTAGCTCAATACATTAGACTTTTAATACTTACAAGATGTCCCATTCGAGTTTTCTAAGTTAAAAATGTTTTGTCGAGTCGTTATGGACATGAAAAAGTTTTGGCTGTTGTATATCCTCTTGAAAAGTTCTCATGTCGCACACATTTCCCTTTTATTTAATGTTTTAGTATTATTGGCCTATTGGACACTGAATTATATAGTAGGCTATCATATACTATAACATTTCAAATAAAGCCCTGAATTAGTTGTTTCTTTTTTCATTCGAAATGGTTTTCAACATCTACGATGTTGTGGGTTGCGTTTAGCAACCTAACCCAATATTCATTCTCAAAATCAACAATTTAGTTCAATAGATAGGACTTTTTGCAACTACGAGATGCCCCATTCGATTTGATTAAGTTAAGTATGTTTTGTCGCATCCTTATGCACTTGAGTTATTTTTTCCTATCTCGTATCCTCTTGGAAAATCCGCATATTGCACATGTTTTCCATTTTATTTTACGTTTTAAGTATTATTGGCCGTTTGTGCAATAATCATACGTTAGGCTTTGACATATGATAATTTACATATGAAGCTCTGAATTAGATGATGTTTTTTTTTATTCCAAGTAATTTTTTTATATTTACAATGTCACGGGTTGGGCTTAGCAACCCGACCCTATTTTCATCCTCAAAATGGAGTATTTAGCTCAATACCTTGGACTTTTAATAGCTACAAGATGCCCCATTTGAGTTTCTTAAGTTATATATGTTTTGTCACCTCGTTATGGACTTGAATAACTTTTGCCTCTTGCATATTGTCTTGGAACGTCCTCATGTTGAACACTTTTCCCTTTTATTTTATGTTTTCAGTGTTATTGGCAGATTGTGCACTAAATTTTACGATAGGATTTGCAATACAATAACTTATGGGTTAGGCTTTTGGAATATGATAACTTTGCATATAAAGCTCTGAATTCGATGAATATTTTCCAAATATCTTTTGGTATCTAAGATGTCGGATATTGCACTTAGCATCTCGATCCCTTTTGCATCCTCAAAATCTACTATTTAGCTCATTACAATGAAATTTTAGGAGCTACGAGATGCACTATTTTACTACTAGAAATTAATTATGTTTTGTCGCATCTTTATGCACTTAAATTACTTTTGGAAATTACATATCTTCTTGGAAAATCCTCATGTTGCAAACTTTTTCCATATTATTTTATGTTTTTGTTGTTATTAATCGATTGTGTACTATATTATACAATAGTTTTTGAAATACTATATTATTGCATATTTAGATTGAAATTAAATAATTATTTTTCATTCCAAATATTTTTTGGATATCTACGATGTCACGAGTTTCTCTTAGAAGCTCGATCCCATTATCCTCAAAATCAACCATTTAGCTCAATTAATTGGACTTTTAACAGCTTAGAGATGCCCAATTTGAATATGTTAAGTTTCGTATGTTTATCGCATCATTATTATATGTTTTCATTGTGATTGGCTGATTATGCATTGAACTATATGTTAAGCTTTGAAATATGATAACTCTTCTTATAAAGGTCCATATTAGACGATTTTTATTGCAAATATTGTTTTGATATCTTCGATGTCACGGGTTGTGCTGAGCAGACTGACCCCATTTTCATCCTCAAATTCAACTATTTAGCTCAATACATTGGAGTTTTAATAACTATTAGATGCCCCATTTTAGTTTCTTAAGTTACGTATATTTTGTCGATCCTTATGACTTAAATAAATTTTTCTTCTTGCATATCTTCTTGGAAAGTTCTCATGTTACACATTTTCCCTTTTATTTTATATTTTCAGTGTTATTGACCAATTGTGCACTAAATTATACAATACATTTTGAAATACAATTACTTTGCATATAAAACTCCAACTTAGATGATTTTTTTATCATTAAAAATCAAGGTTCAAGAAAGCGCTAGACGCTAGGCGGACGGACACCCAACGCCTAGCGCCTAGAGCGCCTAGGCGGAGCCTAGGCGGTGTCTGGGCGGGCTAGGCGGATATATATATTTTATTTTTATTTAATATAATTATAAAATACTTAATTTTATAAAAACATATATAAATAAATAAAGTTTAGTATTTATAAAAAATATTTATAAGTATTAAATTCACAATATCAAGCATACAACGACAAATAACATAAAACAAACAAAATATAAAAAATAGATGTCGAATAAGGACGGTGTTAGACCAAGACAAGGGCAAAGGCGAGAGGTGATGACGACTGCAAGACATGAAGCCAAGGGTGGAGATGAAACAAAGATGAAGATGAAAAATAAAGGCGATGACAAAAGATGAAGACGATGTCAATATACAAGAGACCATAGAAGGTAAGAAAATAAGGATGAAGACAAAGACGAGGATCATATACAAATGTGAGGACAAGAGACTTAGATAAAGAAGAAGACAAATTAAATGATGATGGCAAAGTCGATGAAGGTAAACACATGGATAGATGTCATTGTTAGTTTTTTTTCTTAAGTACCAAAACGACGTCGTTTTGACATCAATTTTCTTTTAGGAAAAGAACGCCTAGAGATTAGGCGGGCGGCCAGGGAGCGCCCAGCGCCTAGACGGGGCCTAGGTGGACGCCTAGAGGGATTTTTAGAACACCGTTAAAAATATATTTTGATATCTACAAATTTGTAAGTTGTGCTTAGCAGCCCAACCCTATTTTCATCATCAAATTCAACTTTTAACTCAATGCATTGAACTTTGAACAACTAGAAGAATCCTTATTCGAGTGATCATCTCGTTTTCATACGTATTTCTTGCATGATTTAGGAGACGTTTTCGATATATATGTGATGCTTTAAGTATGATTCCGTATCCGTTTTACTTGTTTTCGTGCTTTTCATGTTCTTACAGGTCTTTACGCGTATTTGGATCATTTTGGAGCTAAAGGAACATGCACGGAGCTACGGAGCAACTTCGGGGATCATCACGGGACAAACGGGACGAGATTGAGCATGGAAAAGCCTCCACCCGGTCGGGCACAACCCTTGCACGACCGGTCAAGACCTTCGGCCAAACTTGTGCACCATTTGCACGACTCGAGCATGTCTTTCCCGACCATTTGCCTTGTGCCCGAGCGGGCACACACACCATGCCCGATCGGGCTTCATTTATTCTTTATCTGAGTGCTTAATTTACTTGTGTTTACAAAGGCCATGTAAATGCATGTGTTAGAGATTAGGAGAAGGACCGAAAGGAGAATTCTAGTCTTGGAAGATCAGGTTTAGAACAACCGAGGTTAGGACGTCATTGGTTTACATTGGAGAACAATTGAGGAGAAGATAGAGCAGATTCTTGCGAGGAGATAAGCAAGGAGCATTGGAGATCGAGCACTACCACTTCGGTTTTGTTTGGTTTTTATGTTCCTTAGACTTTCTACTATGTTTATGTTTCTTTACGGATGCATGAGCGAGTAGTTTGTTTGTTCTAGGAGAAGGGATTAGCCCTTGGCTATCCTGGAACCACTATTGATCTATTTTGAATGCATCTTCTCGTTTTAGTTCATCTATTCTTTATATGAGTGCTTGAATTTAATTGTGTTTACAAAGACCACGTAGATACATGTGTTAGGGATTAGGAGAAGGACCGAAAGGAGAATTCTAGTCTTGGAAGATCAGGTTTAGAACAACCGAGGTTAGGCCACGAAAGTAGGGTAGCAACGATTGAGGGTGAACGGGTGAATCACAGAGTCTATGGGTTTAGTTCAAGGTATCAGCCACGAAAGTAGGGGGCAGCTTGTCTAGATCACGTGTCTATGCCTCGAGAGAGGGTAGATATCATATTAGGATCGTCTGCCTTAGATAGTTTTAATTGGGATTGCATGATAGATAGGTTGATCGTTGGTTTCGGTAGTCTTGTGGTGAAACCGGATTCCTAGGACGTTTGTCTTATCGTTAGAA
>CM071862.1:9626622-9668653 GCA_036759665.1 Gynandropsis gynandra
TAGTTCCTCTTAAATAGCTCAAGATCCGGTGTACCATTTTCCAATGGTAGGTTGTTGGTGCTTGCATGTATTGGCTCACTTGGTTCACCGCAAAACAAATATCCGGCCTTGTGATTGTGAGATAGATCAATTTCCCAACCATTCTTCTATAAAGCTTAGGATCTCCAAACGGCTCATCATCAATCTCCCCCTTACGCATTACTTTGTATCCATCTTCCAGTGGAGTTCTCGCAATTCTTCCTTTAATTGTACCTAGCTCATTCAACATATCAAGGGTGTACTTTCTTTGGGATAGAATAGCCCTTCCTTAGAACGACATATTTCTATTTCTAGAAAGTACTTTAGTTTACCTAAATCCTTAATATCAAACATGGTATTAAGATATACCTTTGTAGCTTCCACGGCCTCAAGGTCACTTCCCGTGATGATTATATCATCAACGTAGACAAGCACTATCACTATTCCCTTTGAGCTTGGTAAGGTGAATAATGTGTGATCTGCCTCGGATTTCCTAAAACCACGTCCATTTAGGGTTGTGCTTAGCTTGTGGTACCATGCCCTTGGGGATTGTTTAAGACCATAGATTGCCTTTCTAAGTCTTAGAACATTTCCCGGTTGAACTATGTGCTCTAGCCCCGGAGGTGGGTACATGTAGACTTCATCTTCTAGTTCCCCTTGTAGAAATGCATTCTTGACATCCATTTGCCAAAGGTTCCACTCAAGGTTCACGGCAAGTGAGAGTACAATCCGGATGGTGTGAAGCTTTGCAACGGGAGAAAATGTGTCTACATACTCTTCTCCATATACTTGTGTGAATCCCCTTGCCACAAGTCTCGCTTTGTGCCTTTCAATGGACCCATCACTATTGTATTTGATCGTGAAAACCCATTTGCTTGAGACGGCTTTCTTTCCCTTAGGTAATTCCGACTCAAACCAAGTGCCATTTATCTCCATTGCTTTATGCTCATTCCCCACGGCATCTCTCCACACTTTATGTTCTTTAGCTTCATCATAAGTCTTCGGAATATACTCCTCATCCAAATTGGCCATGAAGACTTGATGTTCATGAGGGTACACGGCTAGAGAGCATGTTGCTTGAAGTGGATGTGCCACGGCCTCACAATTGTAGTACACCCGAGTATTCTTCATCATAAGTCTTGTACTTTTCCTAAGTGGTTGCACTCCTTCTTGCACTACTTCTTGTGTTTCAACCCTCGGTGTATTCTTCATCATAAGTCTTGTACTTCTCCTAAGTGGTTGCACTTCTTCATGCACTACTTCTTGTGTTTCAATAGCTTCATCACTTGTTTCTATCGGTGCTTCACATGGTTGAGTACTTCCTTGGTCATGAACCAGATGTTCTTCTAGTAGATGTGCAGATGCATCCATATTTTCTTCCTCATTCCCCCTTTCATGATCAAGGGAAGTACCCTCACTAGTCATTTCTTGGACAGCCGCATTTCTTCTTGGAAGTTCAACACTTCCTAACCCAAGTGTCTCCAAGATTTTCTTGAGGTTGTTGGCTCGGTCCGAGGGTGAACTAGCCAAGTCTTTTAAATTCTCCCAATTTTTCTCATCATAGAACCCTTTGTTCTCCATGAACTTGACGTCTTTGGATATTAGAACTCTCCTTGTAGAAGGATCATAACACTTATACCCCTTTTGGATAGTGGAATATCCAATGAACATAGCCTTTGTGCTTCTTGCCTCTAGCTTGTTTCTTTGTTCCCCAGGTACTAAGACAAAACATACACAACCAAAAACTCGTAAGTGATTAATAAGAGGTTTAGTTTTGTTTAATACCTCAAATGGGGAGAGATCTTGTAAGATCTTTGTTGGAGTTCGATTTATAAGGTAACATACGGTTAGAACCGCATCTCCCCAAAACCTTTTGGGCACATTCGTATGGAACATCAAAGACCTCGCCACCTCCATAAGATGTCTATTTTTCCTCTCGGCTACACCATTTTGTTGTGGTGTATATGGATAGCTTGTTTGGTGGAGTATGCCATGCTTGGATAGGTGTAGTTTGAAGTTTGTGCTCATATATTCTCCACCATTATCTGATCTAAAATTTTTAATCTTGGCATTAAAGTGGTTAGTCACACAATTTTGAAAATTTATAAATCCTTCTAACACTCTATCTTTAGATTGTAACAAGGTAATCCATGTGTATTTTGATTTCTCATCTATAAATGTGACAAAATATTTATGGTTCTCTCTAGATAGACATGGTGCTGTCCATACATCAGAATGCACGAGATCAAACCAATTGTCATAGTTTGTGAAAGACTTAGAAAAAACAGTTCGACAATGTTTTCCTAGGATACAAACCTCACATTCATCCGATTTAAAAGAAACACTAGGTAATATTAAACCTAAGGCACGAAAATGTGGATGTCCTAATCTAGCATGCCAAATAACATCATCACAAGAGACTGAAAAAGATTTAAAAACATTAGAAACATCCGAAACATTAGAATTATCCGAAAAAGAGTTGGTGTCTTCAAGCATGTATAAATCATCCTTGGTGACTCCTTTGCCAAATATTTTCCTTGTCTTAATATCCTGAAAAGAAACCTCATTAGGACTAAAAATCACATTACAATTTAAGTCATTTGTGGTTCTTTTAACCGATGTAAGTTAGATGTGAATTTCGGCAAGTATAATGCTTTTGAATCTTTTTCAAAAAGTTTAAGTACTCCTTCACCTCCTATTGGAACCTTATAACCATTTGCTACTATGACACTCCCTAGGGCCGGTCTAATGTTCTTTAAGAGATTAGCATCACTAATCATATGATGAGAGGCTCCTGAATCAATTAACAATGGATTAATATTTTTAGATGCAAGTAAAGCTTTACCATCTTTATTACCGAAATTTTCCTTCAATTCTTTGATTAGTGCCTCGAGGTCGGACTTCTTAACCATTTCAGCTTGAGCATTCATCATATAGGCAGCCATGGTTTTGAATTCTTCTCCATTGTTTTGAGAAGAGGAAGCACCGGCCGGTTCTCCTTGAGTCTTGTTGGAGAAATGAGCTCTTTGATTCTTGAAATTGTTGTTCCTTGGTGGTTTAAGGTGGGGATGTAGAATCCAGCATTCCTCTTTAGTATGTCCCTCCTTTTTTTAATAGACACATTTTTTGAATCCTTGTTTGCCGCCAAACCTCCTTGAAAATGTCCCTTGTTTGCTAATTGTACCATTTCGCCTTTGCCTCCAAATAAGCCAAGAGACCCTTCTTCCTTTTGAATTTGAGCACACACATCCTCAAGGCTTGGTAGAGTGTCGGACCTAAGGATGTGTTTGATAACATCATTGTAGGCGGGGCTCAAGGTAAAGAGAAGGCTAAAGACTTTATCTTGCTCTTTTCTTTCGTTAAGGACTTTTGGATCGATGGAGCTTGGCCTTAAGATGTCTAGCTCCGCCCATAAAGATCTAAACCTCCCAAAATGTTTGTTGAAAGTCATTCCTTCTTGGTTGAGGTTGTTGATTTCTCTCTTGACTTCATAAATCCGGCTTATGTTAGAGATGTTGCCGAAAACCTTCTTGAGGATGTCCCATAATTCTTTTGCACTTTCACAATAGGAATAGGCTTCAAGGATTGATGGTTCAAGGGAGTTTTGAAGGAAGGAGAGGACGGCTTGATTTTCTTGAGTCCATTTCTCCGAATCCATGGTGATGATTTCTTTCCCATGTTCATCATGAGATGTCACCTTTGGAGCTTCTTTTTCTTCAATATGCTTCCAAAGGCCTTTGCCTCCTAGGGCTGCTTATTAATCTTGACCATAAGAGATAGTTTGGCCCTTTAAGAATCACGGGTACAACCATCTTTGTGCTTTCCATGTCCATTGTTTGGTATTTGAGAAGATTAAAAAAAACAGAACAGATTTTTCGAAGAGAATAAGGAGATTATGATGAAGAATGATGAGGATAGACTAAGAAGAATAAGAATTAAATTAACCTACAAGTACAACTAATTAATGCCTAAAATGACAACACCATGTTGCATTTAGGAGGAGTGAAAGTGACAACCATTGCATTCTCCCTAGGCTTCTCACATGAAGGCCATTGCCTCAAATGGTAATGTCTTCTCCTTCCCTTCCAACAACACATTCAACCTTCCTCTTATAGTTTAAATGTTGTTTTTTAATTCTATCAAGATTAATTCTATCCATATATGATTAATAAGTCATATATGTAGAATTTAATCTTAATAGTCACGAATTAAGCTTAGTAGTCTCACTTCATTTTAATCCTCAAAATCAACTATTTAACTGAATACAATGGACTTTTAGCAGCTTTGAGATGCCTTATTCAAATTCTTAACTTCTATATATTTTTTCGCGTTGTTATGCACTTGAACTACTTTTTTCTCATGGATATAATCTTAGAAAGTCTTTGGGTAGCATCATTTTTTTCCCAAACATGATAAATTTGCGTATGAAGCTCGCAATTAGAATAGTTTATTTTCATTCAAAGTATTTTCCCATATCTGCAATATCTCGAGTTGCGTTTAGCAGCCTGACCCTATTGTAATAATCAAAATCAATTATTTATCTCAATATGTTTGATTTTAGGAGCTATGAGACACCCTATTCAAATTTCTTGTTTACGTATGTTTTGTTGTATCGTTCTACACTCGAATTACTCTTCCTCTTGGATATCCTCTTTGAAAGTCTTCATGTTGCACCCATGTTTCCCTTTTATTTGATGTTTTCACAGTTATTGTCCTATTAGGCACAAAATTTATTATTGTATTTGAAATTCTGAAAAAATTGTGAAAAAAGATCCGAATTAGAAAAAATTCATTCTAAAACATAATTCTATATCTACGATGTCCTTGTGTGCTTATTAGCTCGACTTGATTTTCATCCTCAAACTCAAATATTGAGGTCAATATATTGGACTTTTAGGAGCTACAAGTTGCCCCATTTGAGTTTCTTAAGTTGTTTATGTTTTGTCGTGTCGTTTTTCACTTGAATTGTATTTTCCACTTGCATATCTCTTGGAAAGTCTTTGTGTTGCTTTTATTATATGTTTTTGCCGTTATTCACCGATTGTGCATAAAATTATACGTTCGCCTTTCAAATAAGGTAACTTTGCATATCAAGGTTCGAATTAGATTAAACTTTTTAATCCCAAGAATTAATTCATCTTCTAACAACTATTTAGCTCAATATATAAGAATATTAGTAGCTACAAAATGCCTCGTTGGAGTTTCTTAAGTTTTGTATGTTTTGTTCCATCATTATGAATTTGAATTACTTTTGCCTGCATATCTTTTTGGAAAGTCATTGCATTATACTCTTTTTTCCCTTTTATTTTTTGTTTACACCGTTATTAACCGATTCTGGACTAAATTATATGTTAGGCATTGAAATACGATAACTTTGTGCATAAAGCTTCAAAATAGATGTTTTTTTTAATTACAATAATTAATTATAGATGTACGATGTCCTTGTGTGCTTATTAGCTCGACCTGATTTTCATCATCAAAATCAACTATTAAGGTCAGTACATTCGATTTTTAGGAGCTACAAGTTGCCCCATTTTAGTTTCTTAAGTTATGTATGTTTTTTCGTGTCGTTTTGCACTTGAATTGAATTTTCCTCTTGCATATCTCTTGGAAAATCTTCATGTTGCCTTTATTATATGTTTTTGGCATTATTCACTAATTGTGCACAAAATTATACGTTGGCCTTTGAAAAAAGATAACTTCGTGTACAAAGCTTCGAATTAGATTATTTTTTAATTCCAAGAATTAATTCAATTTCTACAACGTTGTAGGTTGTGTTTAGCAGTCCGAACTCATTTTCATTATTTCAATCAACTATTTAACTCAATACATAAGACTTTTAATAGATACAAAATGCCTTGTTTGAGTTTCTTAAGTTACGTATGTTTTGTCCCATCATTATGCACTTGAATTACTTTTGCCTCTTGCATATCCTTTCGGAAAGTTTTTGCGGTGTACTCTTTTTTCCCTTTTATATTTTGTTTTAGTTTTGTTTACGCCGTTATTGGGCGATTGTGAACTAAATTATAAGTTCGGATTTGAAATACAATAACTTTTCGTATAAAGCTTCGAATTAGATGATTTTTTAATTCCAATATTTAGTTATAGATCTACGATGACACATGTTGTGTTTGGCATACTGACCCCGCTTTCATCCTTTAAATCAACTATTTATCGCAATTTATTAAACCTTTAGGAGTAACGAGATGCCCTATTCGAGTTTTTGAATTTATAAACGTTGTGTCATGTCTTTAAGCATGTGACTTGTTTTTGCCTCTTGCATATCCCCTTGCAATGTCGTCATGTTGCACCCTTTTCAATTTATAATATGGTTTCACCATTATTGGCTTATTGTGCACTAAACTACAGGTTATGCTTTAAAATACAATAACTTTGTGTATAAAGCTTCGAATTAGATGATTTTTTATGCATTCGAAGACTTTATTCCATATGCAAGATGTCACGGGTAGTGTTTAACAGCCCGACCCCATTTTCATCCTTAAAATTAACTATTTATCTTAATACATTGGACTTTTAGGAGTTACGTGATGCCCCATTTCAGTTTCTTAAGTTACATATGTTTTTTCGTATATTTTAGCACTTGAATTACATTCGCCTCGTGCATATCCTTTTTGAAAATCCTTGCGTCTCACCCATCTCAGTTTCATTAATGTTTTTGCTGTTCTAGAGCGATTGTTCACTAAAGTGTATGTTATACTTTGAAATACGATAACTTTACATATAATGTTCCAAATTAGATGATCTGTTGTCATTCCTCTTATCTTTATGTCTACGATGTCACGAGTTATTCCTTAATAGTCTATCTTCATTTTAATCCTCAAAATCGAATATTTAGCTAAATATATTGGACTTTGAGGAACTATGAGGTTCCCTATTCGAGTTTCTTAATTTACGTCGCGTCTTTATGCACTTGAATTACGTTCCCATTTCGAATATCATCTAGGAAATTTCTAGTGTTGCACCATTTTTCCCTTTTGATTTTATGTTTTCAACATTATTAACCGATTGTGCAATAACTTATACATTAGGCTTTGAAATACAATAACTTTGCATATATAACGCTGATTTAGATGATTTGTTTTCAATTCTAAAATTCTTTTGATAATATATGACATCACGTTTGCATTTAGCAGCTCGGCCCCATTTTTATCTTGAAGATCAACTATTAACGTTAATACATTTGACTTTTTGGAGCAATGAGATGCCCTATTTGAGTTTCTTAAGTGACATATGTTTATTCGTGTTGTCATCCACTTGAATTATTTTTGTCTCTTGCATATCCTCTTAAGTTATGTTTGTCTTGTTGTGTTGTTGTACACTTGAATTACATTTGCCTATTAGATATCCTTTTGGAAAGTCCTCGTGTTACACTGCTTTTTCCTTTCATTTTATGTTTTCACTGTTATTATCCTATTGTTCACTAAATTTTGTTACGCTTTGAAATTCTGATAACTTTGTAAATAAATCCTTGAATTAGAAAAAAAATAATTTCATTCCAAGAAATAATCCATATCTACGATGTGCCTATGCTCGTATTATCCAACCTCATTTCATCCTCAAAACAACTAATGAGGTTAATACATTGCACTTTTAGGCGCTACAAGTTGCTCATTTGAGTTTCTTAAGTTACTTATGTTTTATTGGTTGTTATGCACTTGAATTGCATTTCCCTCTGGCATATCCTCTTGTAAGTCTTCGTGTTTGCTTTCATTATATGTTTTTCCATTTTACTCGATTGTGCACAAAATTGTAGGTTAGGCTTAGAAATACGATAACTTTGTATCCAAAGCTTCGAATTGGATATTTTTTTATTTCAAGAATTAATCCTATATCTACGATGAAAAATGTCGTGTTTACAAGACCAACCTCATTTTCATCCATTACGTCAACTATTTAGCTCAATACATTTGATCTTTAGGAGCAACGAGATGCCTCCTTGGAGTTTCGAAAGTTACATACGATGTGTCAGGTCCTTATGTACTTGAATTGCTTTTGCCTATTGCATATCCTCTTGTAAAGTCCTCATGTTGCTTCGTTTTATCACTTTTATTATAAGTTTTCACCATTACGGGCTTATGGTGTACTAAAATATGGGTACAAAATTAGATGTTTGTTTTTTTCATGCAATAACTTTTTGTCTAAAGCTCGAATTACATGATTGTTTTTCATTCCAAGAATTAATTCAATATGTAAGACGTCACGGGTAGCGTTAAGTGGCCCGACCCCTTTACATCCTTAAAATCACTATTTTGCTTAATTCATTGAACTTTTAGAAGCTATGTGATGCCCCATTTGCGTTTCTTAAGTTATATATGCTTTCTCGCATAGTTTTGCACTTGAATTACTTTTTCTTCTTGCATATCCTCTTTCAATGTCCCTATGTTGTATCCTTTCTCAATTTCATTATATGTTTTTACCATTATTGATCGATTTTTCTTTAAAATATGAGAACTTCGCATATAAAAATTTTAATCCTCAAAATCATTTTAATCTTCAAATCAACTATTTAACTTTATGCACTCTAATTACTTTTGCCTTTTGCATATCCTCTTAAAAAGTTCTCATGTTGCACTATTTTGTGCCTTTGATTTTATGTTTTTTGCTTTATTGGTCGACTGTGCACTAGATTTACATTAGGTTTGAAATATGATAAATTTTGTAATATCTAAGACGTTGCGAGTTATGCTTAGAAGCTCGACTTTAATTTTATCCTGAAAAATCAACTATTTATGTTAATACATTAGACTTTTAGGAGAAATGAGATGCCCTATTTGAGTTTATTAAGTGTCGTATGTTTGTCGCGTCATAATCCATTTGTATTTGTTTCGCCTATTGCATATCTGCTTAAGTTATTTATGTATTTTTGAATTAATTTTACCTCTTAGATATCCTCTTGTAAAGTCCCCGTGTTGCACCATTATTTCCCTGCTAATTTATGTTTTCACCATTTTTGTACTGTTGTGCACTAAATTAGTGTTAGGCTTTGAAATTCTGAAAACTTTGCGAATTATACTCTTAATTAGAAAAAAATTTCTTTCCAAGAAATCCATATCTACAATGTCCATGTGCACTTATTTTTCCGACCCTAATTTCATCCTCAAAATTAACTATTGAGGTCAATAGATTGGACGTTTAGGAGCTACAAGTTGCGCCATTTAGTTTCTTAAGTTACATTTGTTTTGTTGCATCCTTATTCACTTGAATTGCATTTGCCTTTGGCATATCCTATTAGAAAGTCTACGTGTTGCTTTTATTATAATTTTCACAAGTTTTGGTCGATTGTGCAAAAATTATATATTAAGCTTTGAAATACGATAACTGTGCGTATAAAGCTTCGAAATTAGATGAATAATTTGACTTCCAAGAATTAGAGTCAACGTTGACAGTATAGCGGGTTGTGTTTAGCTGATGAATTTATTTTCATGCTTTAAACTAAATATTTATGTCAATATATTATACTTTTAGTAGTTACAAGATGCCTCGTTTAAGTTTCTTAAGTTATTTATCTTTTGTCACAACGTTATGCACTTGAATTACGTTTGCCTCTCGTATATCCTTTTGTAAAATACTTGAATTGTCCCTTGTTCCCTTTTATTTTATTATTTCACTATTATTGGATGATTGTGCATCAAATTATATGTTAGATATTTAAATACAATAACTTTACATATAAAACTTCAAATCATATGAGTTTTTTTCTTTTGCATAAATAAATTCAATATCTTTGAAGATGTGGGTTGTGTTTAGAAGACCGTCCCTATTTTCATGTTTTGGATCAACTATTTAACTATTTGGCTCAATACATTGGATCTTTAGAAGTTATGAGATGCCTCATTTTTGTTTCTTATGTTACATACGTTGTGTCGCGTCATTCTGCACTTGAACATCTTTTGCCTCTTGCATATCCTCTTGCAAAGTCCTCATGGTTCAACCTTTTCCAATTTTATTATGATATCATTGCATCTAAAGCTCTGAATGAGAAAATAGTTTTTTTTTTTCATTTCAGGATTTTATTCTATATGTAAGACTTCACGGATAGTTTTTAGCGACCCAACCCTATCTCCATCCTTAAAATCAACTATTTAGCTTAATACATTGAAGATTTAGGAGATACGTTGTGTCCCATTTGAATTTCTGAAGTTACATATTTTTTGTCGGATAGTTTTGCATTTGATTTAGTTTTGCTTCTTTCGTATCCTGTTTGCAAGTCCTTGTGTTGCACGCTTTCGCGATTTCGCTATATGTTTTGGCCGTTACTGGGCAATGTTTCACTAAATTACACGTTATGCTTTAAAATACGATAACTTTGCAAATAAAGTTCCAAATTAGATGATTTTTTTTCATTCCTTATGTTTTAATGATATCTACAATGTCACTAGTTGCGGTTACCATCCTTACCTCATTCTAATCCTCAAAATCAATTATATAGCTAATTACATCAGACTTTTAGGAGGTACAAGATGTTGGATTCGAGTTTTGTTAAGTTACATATGTTTTGCCTCTTGCATATCCTAGATGAAACTCTTAGTGTTGCACCCCTTTTTCTGTTTTATTTGATGTTTTCATCTTTTTTGGCCAATTGTGAACTAAATTATACTTTATACTTTCAAATATGATAACTTTGCGTATAAAGCTTCAATTTAGATGAAGTTTTTTTATTCCAAGAACTAATTCAATATCTACGTTGTCATGGGTTGTGTTTAGTTACACAAACTAATTTTCATCATATCAATAAATTATTGAGCGTAATATATTAGTAGTTACGAGATGTCCTATTCGAGTTTATTAAGTTACATATGTTTTGTTCTATTGTTACACACTTGAATTACTTTTGTCTCTTGCATATCCTTTGGAAAGACCTTGTGTTGTACCCATTATTTCCTTTTATTATGTGTTTACACCGTTATTGGTAGATTGGGCACTAAATCATATGTTAGGCTTTGAAATATGATAATTTTGCGTATAAAACTTCGATTTTGACGAAGGTCTTCAATTCCAAGAATTAATTCCATTTTACGACGACAAAGGTTGTGTTTAGCAGACCGACCCAATTTTCATCCTTCAAATCTACTATTTAGCTCAATACATTAGACCTTTAGGAGCTACAAGATGACCTATTCGAGTTTCTGAAGTTACATACCTGGTGTGACATCATTACACACTTGAATTACTTTTGGCTCTTACATACCTCTTGTAAATTTTATTGTATGTTTACACCGTTATAAGCTTAATGTGCACTAAACTATAGGTAAGGCTTTAAATACAATAACTTCATGTATAATGCTCCGAATTAGACAACTGGTTTTGCACTACAATAATTAATTTTCTATTAAAGACTTCAAGGGTAGCATTTAGCAACTCGACCCCATTTCCATTCTTAAATTCAACTATTTAGCTTAGCACACTGTACTTTTGGGAGATAAGTGATTGCCCATTTGAATTTCTTAAGTCTGTATGTTTTCTCGTGTAGTTTTGCACTTGAATTATTTTGTCTGTTGCATATCCTCTTTGAAGCCCTTGTGTTGCACCCTTTCTAAATTTCATTAAATGTTTCACCGTTGATAACACGTAATCCGTAGTAGTTTTTATGTCATTCTTAGGTATAGTTTTTATTAGATTTATTAGATTTCATTCATTTATCGAGCTTATTCGAGGATTTCATCTACATTTCGTGTTTTGTGTAGGAAATGAAGATATGAGGAGAAACACGAGAGATATTGGCAATCTAACCCCGAAAATGAAGTTGTGTAACAAGGTTCGACTTGTGCAAGGCCACGGATGGAAGTGAGCACTCAAACACCGAGCGAAAGGAGCGGAATCGACATTTCAAGACATGCCCGCTCGGGTGGATAGGGAGTGCCCGGTCGGGCTAATTCATGCCAAGCAATCCCGTAAGTCTACACGACTCGGGTGCTCAATGGACATGCTCGGGCATAGGTGCCCGCTCGGGTGTATTTGCATTGCCCGCTCGGGCCAATTCATGCCAAGAAGCACCGTGAGTTTTACCCGCTCGGGCTCAATACACACATGGTCGGGCAAAGGTGCCCGCTCGGGCGAAAATGGATGCACACGGTCGGGTACATAGCTTGCACGATCGGGTACAAGATGTGCCCGATCGGGTCCCTAGATCTCAACAACTTTCCTAAGTTTTGGAACGGCCAAATAAAGGGAAATTAGATCTATTTAAAGAGGATTCGAGCGAGAACAGAAGGGGGGGACGATTCAGAGGCATTAGAGCACGAATTGGAGACATCACGGAGGACGGAACGAGGGATCCGAGGCATGGAGGATCTATTGAAGACATAGGGAGTCATCTCTTTCTCTTTCTATGTTGAATATAGATTTGTTTTGTGTTTCGTTTTCTGAGTTCATGTTCATATAGATCTATTGCCATAGGATAGAGAGTATTGCCAAGATGTAATGGAGTTTCGTACTTAATGAATGGTGGAACTTAATGCTTTCATTACCTGTACGCCACTTGAATGAATGAAATCGGTATTTTATCATGTTTTCAGATCTCATGGTTGTTCTTAATGCTTTCTTTACCTGTACGCCACTTGATTGAATGATGATAGAAGCCTAATAAACCAACGCCAGGGCATTAGACTTCGGAACTTAGCCATGATTTAGGGTTTGCCGGTTTAGAATCTACGCCAGGTCAATCGGTTAAATCTAGGGATTAGGATAGCGGTCGTAATGCGTCTATCCATGTAAGATACGCAATGGATACATTGGTATATGCATGGTAGATAGTGGACAAGTCTACGCCAGTCAGTTCCTATAGGAGAGCTTGAATTCCCTGAACTCATGATAGTACCTTAGACCAATTATCTCGTTAGAACTCCGTTACATTGTCATGCAACTCTCGATACCTATGGTGATTAGTCTTAGAGTCATTCCTACCTATCTTAGGTTTAGTTTGCATTTAGGTTAGTTTGCATTCCACCACTATTTGATCCATCACGTCTTATTCATTAGTCTAATAGCTTATAAGTCGCATCAATTCCTTGTGTTCGACCCTAGTTGCTACACGATCCGTATTCTTGCGGAAGCGTTAGTCTAGGTAATTTATTACTTGAGCCTACGCACATCAAGTTTTTGGCGCCGTTGCCGGGGAATTGATTACGATTTTAGGGTTATTATTACTTTTGATTAAGACATAGTCCTTTCCGGAGTCTTCATTTATTTTTCGTTTTGTTTTGTTTAGAGTCATAAAAAAAAAAAAAAAAAAAGAGAATTATTACCTCTCAAAGCTTAATTGAATTTTATTCTTTATTTTGCGAGGTAATATGAACAACAACAACTTTTGGAGTGCCGATATAGCTGAAACGAACTATCAATTTTCAGAACCTCGTCATATGCTATACAACTCATACCGTCCATCGAAACAATCATGGGAACAAGACGTTTGGGGAAACACCGATGGTGTGCTGAATAGTCAATATGGATTTGGGAATTTTCAGCCATGGATGCAACCCCAAATTCAGAATTATCCATCATATACACCCCCATGTCCGCAACAAGAGGCCAACACCGATATCAGGTCTATGCTTGCTCAAATCTTACAAGTACAAAAAGATCAATCCAATGAGATTAGAGTGTTGAGAACGCAACAAGAAGAGATGCGAGCAAGTTGTAGAGACATGAATAATGAGTTTAAAGAAATGATAATGCACGTAAAGATCTTGGACAATCAAGTTGCACAACTCGCTGCAAATTCCTTTGAACCACAGGAGGTTTTAATGGAAAGTTTAGAAACGGATCTTTGTGAGCATGTCGACGAAATTTTCCTAAGGGATTATTTGACGATGTATCAGCCCATTGCAATATTTGAAAGGGATGACACATCTATCACAGTAGCGGAATTAGATGTCGATAAGCTTAAGGAAAAGCTTGAGGAAGAGGAGGAACCCAAATATGTAAAACCGGAACCTAGACCACCTCCCTTGCCGTTCCCACAACGTCAACGCATAAAGACGGTAGATAAGCCAAATCCCTCGATAATTGACAAAAGAGATGAACCTAGCATAGGAGTGGATAAGGCTATGGATATTGATGAGGCTATGACGAAAACCGAGATGGAAGAAGAGTTCAGCTTGGTGAACACACATGAGCAACCATGCGTTATCGATTTTGTGTTCCCCGACGGCATCTTTGAGAGTTTAGCCGTGGAAGTTTGTGACGAATTTGAGAACACGGATTCCCTAGATATGAATCTCTTAGCAGCTGGAGAAGATTCATACAAGGTACAAAATGAGCTATTTGATAATGAGAAGAAAAGGGAATCCACAGAACGAGACTTCCACGCGACACTAGCCAAACGCGGCTCAAATCAGTACACGAACGATCCCGTAATGCCGCGAAGCTACATCCAACGTCCAGCACACAATTGGGACGTTGACAAGAAACCCAAGGTGAAGATGAAGCCTTCACCACAAAGGAGCTCCACTAATCCGCGTGCCGCGCCCTATCGAACATACTATGCACGCAAGAAGCTACGAACGCGACGACGTCAAGGACGTCCATCTAATGGGTAGCATTTGGTCAGGCTCGAGACCTTAAACAAGCGCTTATCGGGAGGCAACCCGACTTTTCCACTTTTGCATTTTTCATTTCATTTTTCTTTTGGACTATTTCTTTTTCTTTTCATATTGATGTACTTGGTGGAATCGTATTCCTTCCTCTGGATTGTGTGATTCTTTTCACAGGCTTTTCAACGTTGATATCATCCTTGAGGAGGAGACGCATACAACGTCCGGACACAAACACGGGATTGCAAGATACACAAGGTGCACACGTTCTAACCCTTATTCTTCCCGTTGTTTGGTATGCGAGTTTCTTCTAGGTTTTGAACACCGGGACGGTGTCTCATTTAAGTCTGGGGGGAGTACTCGTCGAGTATTGTCATGTGATTAGGATTGGATTATTAAGGTTAGATTTTGAGTTTTGTTTTTAGGAATATACGGATGGATACCTAGCATGAATTGTCGAGCTTTAGTCATTATTGTGCGACTTTGTCGAATCATGAACTAAAAAGTCTAGGTGTGTTTAGAAGTCTTCTTGATTTCCGATTAGTTGAAGTAATTGTGCTTGAAACCATGACTTATAGTTACATTCACCTCCTAGGTTTCAGTACCAAGTATCATATCTCCGTGTATACCGATTATTTATTGCTTGTTTGATAGATTTTTATCGTTCATTAGATTCCACACGCTTATACTCCGCTGTCAATTTTCGCCTTGGATAAGTCTTGACTATTTTAGGTTTTCATTGACATGAGTACATCGAGATCGATGGTTCGGGTCTAAGTGGTGGGTTGAGGCGCTATTCTACGTCCTAAGGGTTAGAGTTATGCGTATTCTTCATAAAAAAATAAAAAATCAGAAAATAAGTTTCAATGACGCATCTCTTCACTCCTCTAAGGCCGCGCGACCTTATGAGTGTGCCATAGGCAGCCTGGGTCTAAGTAGAAAGCCACCCTCTTCGACTTCGACGTCCTAGGAACAAAGCGTGGATCTATAAAAAAAAAGAGTACCAAGTATCATATCTCCGTGTATACCGATTATTTATTGCTTGTTTGATAGATTTTTATCGTTCATTAGATTCCACACGCTTATACTCCGCTGTCAATTTTTTTCGCCTTGGATAAGTCTTGACTATTTTAGGTTTTCATTGACATGAGTACATCGAGATCGATGGTTCGGGTCTAAGTGGTGGGTTGAGGCGTTATTCTACGTCCTAAGGGTTAGATTGATGCGTGTTCTTCATGATAAAAAAAAAAAAGAGAATCAGGAAATAAGCTTTAATGGCGCATCTCTTCACTCCTCTAAGGACGCGCAACCTTATGAGTGTGCCATAGGCAGCCTGGGTCTAAGTAGAAAGCCACCCTCTTCGACTTCGACGTCCTAGGAACAAAGCGTGGATTTATAAAAAAAAAGGAGAAAAGAAGAAAGAAAAAGAATAAAAAAAAAAGGAATAAGAACGAGAATTGAGCTTAATGATATCTCAAGTTTAGAAGAGTTTGGTATGGAGATCGCTTGGACGTTGTTAGGAGTACGGATTAGACTTAGGTCATTGGTAGGATTGCATGGTTCGAGACTTTTCGGATTGATAGAAGTCTGAACTTGGTACGCTTAGGCTTGCGTTCATGTGACGCGTTGTTTTGCATGATGGCTATTCCTTTGATGTATTTGTGCTAGTATCCGATGTTGTTTAGCTTTTCTAGTACTCGACTCTAGGTTTGCTCGAGGACGAGCAAAAGGTTAAGTCTGGGGGAGTTTGATAACACGTAATCCGTAGTAGTTTTTATGTCATTCTTAGGTATAGTTTTTATTAGATTTATTAGATTTCATTCATTTATCGAGCTTATTCGAGGATTTCATCTACATTTCGTGTTTTGTGTAGGAAATGAAGATATGAGGAGAAACACGAGAGATATTGGCAATCTAACCCCGAAAATGAAGTTGTGTAACAAGGTTCGACTTGTGCAAGGCCACGGATGGAAGTGAGCACTCAAACACCGAGCGAAAGGAGCGGAATCGACATTTCAAGACATGCCCGCTCGGGTGGATAGGGAGTGCCCGGTCGGGCTAATTCATGCCAAGCAATCCCGTAAGTCTACACGACTCGGGTGCTCAATGGACATGCTCGGGCATAGGTGCCCGCTCGGGTGTATTTGCATTGCCCGCTCGGGCCAATTCATGCCAAGAAGCACCGTGAGTTTTACCCGCTCGGGCTCAATACACACATGGTCGGGCACGAGTGCCCGCTCGGGTGAAAATGGATGAACACGCTCGGGCACAAGGCTTGCACGAGCGGGTACAAGGTGTGCCCGCTCGGGTCCCTAGATCTCAACAACTTTCCTAAGTTTTGGAACGGCCAAATCAAGGGAAATTAGATCTATTTAAAGAGGATTCGAGCTAGAACAGAAGGGGGGACGATTCAGAGGCATTAGAGCACGAATTGGAGACATCACGGAGGACGGAACGAGGGATCCGAGGCATGGAGGATCTATTGAAGACATAGGGAGTCATCTCTTTCTCTTTCTATGTTGAATATAGATTTGTTTTGTGTTTCGTTTTCTGAGTTCATGTTCATATAGATCTATTGCCATAGGATAGAGAGTATTGCCAAGATGTAATGGAGTTTCGTGCTTAATGAATGGTGGAACTTAATGCTTTCATTACCTGTACGCCACTTGAATGAATGAAATCGGTATTTTATCATGTTTTCAGATCTCATGGTTGTTCTTAATGCTTTCTTTACCTGTACGCCACTTGATTGAATGATCTTAGAAATCTAATAAACCAACGCCAGGGCATTAGACTTCGGAACTTAGCCATGATTTAGGGTTTGCCGGTTTAGAATCTACGCCAGGTCAATCGGTTAAATCTAGGGATTAGGATAGCGGTCTTAATGCGTCTATCCATGTAAGATACGCAATGGATACATTGGTATATGCATGGTAGATAGTGGACAAGTCTACGCCAGTCAGTTCCTATAGGAGAGCTTGAATTCCCTGAACTCATGATAGTACTTTAGACCAATTATCTCGTTAGAACTCCGTTACATTGTCATGCAACTCTCGATACCTATGGTGATTAGTCTTAGAGTCATTCCTACCTATCTTTAGTTTAGTTTGCATTTAGGTTAGTTTGCATTCCACTACTATTTGATTCATCACGTCTTATTCATTAGTTTAATAACTTGTAAGTCGCATCAATTCCTTGTGTTCGACCCTAGTTGCTACACGATCCGTATTCTTGCGGAAGCGTTAGTCTAGGTAATTTATTACTTGAGTCTACGCACATCAACCGTTATTGGGCGATTGTGTACTAAATTATACGTTATGATTTAAAATACGATCTTTGCATAAAAAGCTCAACATAAGATGATTTGTTTTTTCATTTCTACATTTTTTATGATATCTATGATGTCACGAGTTGCACTTAGCTGCCTAACTTTATTTTAATCCTCAAAATAAACTATTTACTTGAATACATTGGCCTTTTAGCACCACAAGATGCCTTATTTTAGTTTGTTAACTTGTGTATGTTTTGTCACATCTTTTTGCACTTGAATAAATTTTGCCTCTTGCATATCCTCTTGGAAAGTCCTTGTGTTGCACCATTAATTCTATTTTATTTTATATTTTCACCTTTATTGGTCGATTGTGTACTAAATTATACATTAGACTTTATTTTGGGATAAGTGTGAGTATAAAGCTTTGATTTAGATATTTTTTTTTATTCTCAGTGGGCATAACAACACGACCCAATTTTTAATCTGAAAATCAATTATTTACGTTAATAAATTTGACTTTTAAGAGCAACAAGACACCCTATTCGAGTTTTTTAAGCAACATATTTTTTGTCACAATGTTATCCACTTGAACTAGCATTGCGTCTTGAATATCATTTTGCATATCCTCTTAAGTTACAATTGTTTTGCTGCGTTGTTCTACAATCGAATTACTTTTGCGTCTTGGATATCTTCTGGCAGAGTCCTCGTGTTTCACCATTGTTTCCTTTTTATTTTATGTTTCCACTATTATTGTGCTATTGTGCACTACTTTTTTTAGGCTTTTGAAGTTTTTATAGATTTGCAACTAATGCTCCAAAACAATATTCCAAGAAATAATCCCATATCTACGATGTCCATGTGCGCTCATTAGTCTTTCGCCATTTTCATCCTCAAAAGCAACTATTAAGGTCAATACATTGGACTTATACGAGCTACAAGTTGCCCCATTTAAGTTTCTTAAGTTACATATATTTTGACGCGTCGTTATGCACTTCAATTTCATTTGCCTCTTGCATATTCTCTTGGAAAGTCATCATGTTGATTTTGATATATGTTTTTTCTTTTTTGGCTTATTGTGCACAAAAGTGTAATTTAGGCTGTAGATTAAGATAACTTTGCGTATAAAGCCTTAACATTGAGGAGTTTTTTTAATTCCAAGTATTGTTTGCAATATCTACAATGTCGTGGATTGTGCTTAGCATCTTGACTGCATTTTAATCCTTAAAATCAATTACATGGCTCAATATATTTAACTTTTAGGAGCTAAGAGATGCCTCATTCGAGTTCTTTTAGTTACATATGTGTTTGTCGGGTTGTTATGCACTTGAATTAGTTACACAACTTATGGTCTTGCAAAGTCCTCGTGTTACATCCTTTCTCAATTTTATTATATGTTTTCGACTTTATTGAAAGATTATGGACTAAAGCTCCAAATTAGATTAAATATTTTCTTTCCAAAGAATTTTTCCGATATTTATGACATCAGAAGTTCTACTTAGTAGCTTGACCCCATTTAAATCCTTATAATTGCCTATTTAGCTCAATGCATCTAAATCTCCGAATTAAATTGAAGGTTTTTTCATTCCATGTATGTTTTCGATATCTATGATGCTGCAAATGCACTTAGAAGACTAACTTTATTTTAATCCTTAAAATCAACTATATAGCTCAATACATTGGACTTTTAGGAGCTTCGAGATGCACTATTTGAGTTTCTTAAGTTACGTATGTTTTGTTGTGTTGTTATGCACTTGAATTACGTTTGCCTCTTGCATATCATCGTAGAAAGTTCTCATGTTGCACCGTTTCTAAATTTTATTATGTTTTCAATATTATTGGTCGATTGTGCACCAAATTATAGGTTATGCCTTGAAATACCATAACTTTGCATAGAATGTTCGGAATTAGATGATCTACAAGATACCTCATTCGATACATTAGAATTTTGGGATCTACAAGATGCCTAATTTAAGTTACATATGTTTTTTTGTGTCGTTATTCACTATAATTGCTTTTGCCTTATGCATATTTTCAAGGAAAGTCGTCGTGTCACACCCTTTCTAAAATTTATTATATGTTTTCACTATTATTGTCCGATTGTGTACTGAATTATACATTAGCCTTTGAAATACGATAACTTTCCATTTAAAGCCTCGAATTAGACATATTTTTTTAATCCAAAAAGTACTTCCATATGTTCTATTTCTTCGGTTGGGTTTAGCATCTAACCCCATTTTCATTCTTGAAATCAACTATTTAGATCATTACAGTTGAGTATGATGAGTTTTGAGAAGCCTACTCAAGTTTCTTAAGTTACATATGCTTTATCCTGTCCTTATGGAGTTGAATTAGTTTTTCCTCTTGCATATCCTCTTGAAAAGTCCTCATGTTAAACCATTTCTAAATTTTATTATATGTTTTCTTTGATATTGGACCATTCTGCACTAAATTAAAGTTTTGAATTAGATTATTTTTTATTCACACTATTTTCCAAAACCTACGATGTCACGAGTTGGGCTTTGTAACCTGACCCCATTCTAAATCCAAAAAATAACTATTTAGCTCAATACATTGGGCTTTTAGGAGCTACGAGATGTCAGATTCAAGTTTCTTAACTTACATTTGTGTCCTTGCGTCATTATGCACTTGATTAATTGCAAAAATATTTATATGATAAAAGTTCTTTCTGATCAACCAATCCAAGCAATGTTCCATTTAAACGCGCCCTGAATTTGTAAGTGCCTTATATTTGAAGCACGTCCCTACAACCCATTCAAAAAACTGGTTGTCAAATCTAGTCAATTCTCCATGTGCATTTTAATTTGCTCTATATCTATATCGATTTGTATTTTTTAGAGAAAATACAGAGGAGTCTTGAATAATATTCATTTGTTGTGAGTATTGATCATGACCTTTAATATCATATTCTATGCCCATAAACCCAAACATATTTATTTTTGAAACTAAAGTTTACATACAACATTATGAAAAGTATACCGTGAAGATTATGACAATAAAAAAAGGATAATCAGGAGCATTTACGTGTCCTAAATCTTCATTGATGGTGTTTCATAGAGAAATGAGAGTTTGAAAGATCGGCATGCGATACAAAATGATACCCTCTCAACGTAAATGAATTTATTTACTGAGTTCTATATATTAACATTCTTCTTCTAAAATAATCTGAAGAGTAAGAAGAACCAAGAAATGACACTAATAATCTCCACTCATGCTCTACTTGCAAACAAAACTTTTCAGCCTCATTTTGGAGCAAAAATAAGAAACAAGAAAAGGCCTATATAGCATATATAAAGAAGAATCTTCCAGTATTATTGAGAAGGTGCACAACATACCTTCACCACTAAAATAGGATGAACATCATAAACCTCATAAGCAAGCATCCGTGATGATTTTGCAACCTTATTCAATATAGTTTCTACACTTCAACGTAAATTCTAAAGAAAATTCCGCCAAGAACTACTAGGCTTTTGGCTAATTTTGAGCTTGAAACCATTAAAAAATACTTCATAAATGAAGTATGCAATCTTGAACAAGGCAACAAACAAAAGAAGAGTGGTGCGAATGAAACCATTCGAAGGGGATGCACGAGCTTTTAAAAACGAAACATTTTTAATTTTATTTATATATGATTATTTAGTTATTTTAAAATAATAGATCATTACAATTTTATAATAATTAAATTATTGATTAATTTAGCATATTTTAAAGATTTTTCAAAATTTAAATTAATTTATGATTAATATTTGGTACTTAACAATATAATTAAAGAACCACCAAAACATAAAAATATTATCTCTTGAATAAACTTAAAATGTTATGTAGAATTATTATATTATTCAGAATACTTTAAATGAAAAAAAATCTAATTTGTAGCTTTATATGCAAAGTTGTCGTGTTTCAAAGACTAATGTATAATTTAATGCATATTCAATCAATAATGCTCAAAGCATAAAATAAAAGAGAAAAAGTGTACAACATTAGGACATTCCAAGAAGATATGCAAGAGAAAAAGTAATTCAAGTGCATAATGACACGCTAAAATATATGTAACATAACAAACTAAAATAGGGCATCTGGTAGCTCCAAAAACTCCAATGTATTGACCTAAATAGTTGATTTTGAGGATGAAAATGAGGTCGAATACTAAGCGCATTCCGCGATGTTGTATTTCAGAAAAAAAATACTTGGAATGAAAAACAAAACATGCAGATTTATGTGAAAAGTTATAGTATTTCAAAATCTAACGTATAATTTAGTGCAAAATCGACCAATAACACTGAAAAACATAAAATAAAAGGGAAAAAGTGTGAGACTGTAGGACTTTCCAAGAAGATGTATAAGAGGCAAAACTAATTCAAGTGGATTATGACGCAACCAAACATACATAACTTAAAAATTTCGAATAAGGCATCTCGTAGCTCCAAAAAGTCTAATATATTGAGCTAAATCATTGATTTTTAGAATGAAAATAGGATCGGATTGCTATGTGAAACCCATGACATCATAAATATAAAAACACTTCGAATGCAAACCAATCGTCTAATTAAAAGCTTTATATTAAAAGTTATCGTATTACAAAGCTTAATGTATGATTTATTGCACAATACATTCGACTTTTAGGCTAAAAACATAAAATATAAGGGGAAAATGTGCAATATGACACTCTAATAGGACATGCAAGACACAAAAGTATTTCAAGTGCATAATGACATGATAAAACACACATAACAAAATTTGAATATGGCATCTCGTAGCTTTTAAACGTTTAATGTATTGAGCTATATAGCTAACTTTGAGGTTGTAAATGGGTTCTAGTTGCTAAGTGCAATCCGTGAAGTCGTGGATAATGAAAAAAATACTTGTAATGAACAAGAAATCGTCTCATGCGGAGATTTATTTGCAAAGTTATCATATTTCAATGCCTAATCTACAATTTTTTGCACAATTTTCCAATAACGCTAAAAATATAAAATAATAAGGAAAAAGTGTGCAACATTAGGACATTACAACAAAATATGCAATAGGAAAAAGTTATTCAAGTGGATAATGATGCAACAAAACATACATAACTTAAGAAACTCCAATATGGCATCTCATAGTTTTGAAACGTCAAATGTTCGGAGTTAAATCTTTGATGTTTATATGCAAAATGTCATATGAAAAAGTCGTTTCTCACCTCCACTCTTAAGATCAAAGTTAAGGAGCTTTGTCGCCCAATAGGCATGGTGCTCTAGCTCAACAAATAGGTGGCAAGATTTACCATAAACAAGTTGAAAAAGACTCATGCCAATGGGAGTCTTAAATGCAGTCCTATAGGCCCATAACACATCATCTAATTTCGTCGACCAATATCTACGGGACCTAGTTTTCTCTAGTATACTCCCTATTTGAACCCTCTACTTGTCCGCTAGTTTATGGGTGGTATGGTGTAGCTACCCTATGTTTCACGCCATACTGCTTAAGGAGGGAGTTAAATTGTCTAGCAATAAAGTGTGGCCTCCGTCACTAATGACTATTCTAGGAACTCCAAAACGAGGGAATATGATCTTCTTAAAGAATTTCATCACTACCCTAGAGTCATTAGTCAGCGTATGGCTTCTACCCACTTAGACACATAATCTGCACCTACCAAAATATATTGGTTGTCACACGATGAGGGAAACGATCCCATGAAATCTACACCCCAAACATCAAACATTTCTACCTCAAGGATGTAGTTCTGTAATCTACACCTACCAAAATATATTTGTTCCTCTTATCAATATTTCCCGTTCTTAAACATCTATCACAAGAGGAAATGAACTTGTGGGCATCCTTGAAGAGGTTCGGCCAAATAGAAACCCGCTTGTAGCACCTTTGAAGAGGTTTTGGACTTGCTGAAGTTGCCTCCATAGTCCGATCCATGACAATGGAAAAGGATGCCTTTACCTCTTCCTCGGGGATGCATCTCTTAATGATCCCGTCCGTGCATCTCTCGTAGAGATTTGGATCGTCCCAATGTTAATGTTTAATGTCCGCAGAGAATTTGTTGCGCTCAGGAAAAGAAAGGTCGGGGCATAGTATACCGCTCACAAGAAAATTAACAAAATCAGCATACCAAGGAGCTGGCTTACCTGAAGTAAGTGCGCATATGATGTCGTCTCTCAAGGAATCGTCGATAGGTCTCTCATCCTCCACAATGATGCGAGAGAGGTGATCTGGATTGACATTCTCGGACCCCTTCCATCTCTAATTTCGTGATCAAACTCTTGTAAGAAAAGGATCCACCGGATGCGGCGTGGTTTCACGTCCTTCTTCCCTAGAAGATATTTGAGAGCTGCATGATCAATATAAAGGATTACCTTTGACCCTATGAGATAGGAGTTGAACTTGTCAAAGGCGAAGACGACGACAAGGAGCTCCTCCTCGGTTGTGGCATAGTTGATTTGAGCGTCTTCTAGTGTCTTACTAGCGTAGGAGATGACATGAGAGACCTTGTCTCTTCGCTGTCTGAAAACAGCCCCAACCGCATAGTCACTAGCGTCACACATAATTTTGAATGGTAGGCTCCAATCCGGTAGTTGAATGATAGGCGCTAAAACCATTGTTATCTTGATGGTGTTGAAGGCATTGTGGCACTCTTGAGAGAAGTCGAATGTAACATCTTTGGCTAGCAACTCCGTCAACGGTTTGTAATCTTTGAGAAGTCCTTGATGAACCTCCGATAAAAACCTGCATGACCTAGGAAGCTACAAATTTCTTTAACTAAAAGTGGTGGAGGAAGTTTCTCGATTACCTCAATTTTTGCTTTGTCGACTTCTATGCCCCTTGATGAGATCATGTGTCCAAGTACAATATCTTCCTTCACCATAAAGTGGCACTTCTCCCAATTAAGAACGAGATTTGCTTCATCACATCGCTGCAACACTCTAGAAAGGTAAACGAGGCAATCATCGAATGTAGAGCCATAAACAGAAAAATCATCCATAAACACTTTCATAACATGCTCAATTAAAGCATAATAGATTGCCAACATGAAACGCTAGAAAGTAGCCGGAGCGTTGCAAAGGCCAAAAGGCATATGACGGTTAGCAAATGTCCCATAAGGCCATGTGAAAGTCGTTTTCTTTTGGTCATGAGGATGAATGCGAATCTGAAAAAAACCAGAATATCCGTCCAAATAACAAAAATAGGCATGATTCGCTAACCGTTCTAACATTTGGTCGATGAATGGGAGAGAGAAGTGATCTTTCCTTGTAGCTTTGTTGAACTTGTGGTAGTCTATGCACATCCTCCATCTCGTGACGGTTCTTGTTGGAATCAGCTCGTTGTTCTCGTTGTTGATCATCTCGTTTTCATACGTATTTCTTGCACGATTTTAGAGATGTTTATGATATATATGCGATGCTTTATGTATGATTCCGTATCCGTTTTACTTGTTTTCGTGTTTTTATGTTCTTACAGGTTTTTATGCGTATTCGGTTCATTTCGGAGCTAAAGGACGTGCACGAAACAATGTACCAACATCTTGGATCATCACGGGACAAACGGGACGAGAATCGGCATGAATAGCCACTACCCGTGCGGGTAACTCCCTAGCCCGAGCGGGCATTTGTTACAGCGATTTTGTCCAGCAAATTGAGCACGAGTCAGGCGAGAAATACCCCGCCCGGGGCATGAGCCCGAGCGGGCAGCACATGTGCCCGAGCGGGCAGGCCTTGTGCCCGAGCGGGCACCCCTTGAGCCCGAGCGAGCAGCCTCCTTTTCATCGCGTTCTTGCGCGATCTTCCGCACCGTACCCGAGCAGGTCACTTGCCCTGCCCGCGCGGGTCGCGACCGTCACCTGCAGCTCCAAATAAGTTAATTTGACTTAAAACAAATGGGAGTTTGTTGGGGACTTATACAATAAGAAAAACGACTTTAGAGAAGAGGAATATGTGATATTTCGCTGGAGGAACTAATCGAAACATCACCAGACTTATTCAAGAATGGAAACTCATGAAAAGACAACATTCGGTGGCTGCTGCAACATAAGGAAGAACTGAACAGCCAAAAGGGAAACACGGAGAAAAGGGAAGAAAAGAGGAAGGAAAGAAGAGGAGAGGAGCCAAGGGTCGAGCTTATTCACCAAGTTTCGAGTGCTTCATCGAGAGGGAGAGGAAGAAGGTTCTCGCGAAGGAGACTTACGAGGAGCATTGGAGATCAACTTCACCCTTCGGTTTCGTTTGGTTTTCATGTTCCTTAGACCTTCTATTTCATTTATGATTGTTTACGGACGCATGAGCGAGTAGTTTGTTTGTTCTAGGAGAAGGGATTAGCCCTTGGCTATCCCAGAACCACTTTCTATTTATCTTTGAATGCATCTTCCCGTTTTCGTTTATGTTTAGTTTATCTGATTGCTTAATTTACTTGTGTTTGCGATGGCCACGTAGATGCATGTGTTAGGGGTTAGGAGAAGGACCAAAAGGAGAATTCTAGTCCTAGAAGATCAGGTTTAGAACAACCGAGGTTAGGCCACGAAAGTAGGGTAGCAGCGGTTGAGGGTAAAACGGATGAACCACAGATCTTATGGGTTTAGTTCAGGGTGTCAGCCACGAAAGTAGGGGGAAACTTGACTAGATCACGTGTCTATGCCTCGAGAGAGGGTAGATATCATATTAGGATCGTCTGCCTTAGATAACTTGACTGGGATTGCATGATAGATAGATGGATTGTTGGTTTCGGTAGTCTTGTGGTGAAACCGGTTTCTTGGAACGTTTGTCTCATTTTTAAGAACTAGTTTGTTTATTTGCTTTTAGTATTTCATTCTTAAAACCATATTTCGTTCGTTAGCAAGTTTGATTCACAGTTAGAGTTTAGGTTGTGTTGCATAGTCTCTGTGGGATCGACACCTGAAGTACTAAACACGTGCCGTGCACTTGCGGGTAGTTTAGGTTATTTATTTAACTTTGAGAACGCATCAGTCGTGTACTATCTTCATTCCTCCTTTCTTTGGTACGACATGCACGGGGCTCACCTATTCACTCTTCGAGATAGGATATATGATACCTGCATCCAAAAGTTTTAGTATCTCTTTTTTTACTACCTCTTTTAAGTTGGGGTTCAGCCGTCTTTGCGCTTCGAGGGATGGTCTATTCCTGTCCTCCATGAGTATTCGATACATGCATAACGAAGGGCTTAGTCCCTTGATATCCTCAATGGTGTATCCGATCACTCTCCTATGCTTCCTTAAGCATTCAAGTAGCTTTTGTATCTCATCTGTACTCAAGTCAGCATTAACAATAACGAGGTATGTATCATTTTTTCCAAGGTACTCATACCGAAGAGAAGAAGGAAGAGGCTTCAACTCGAGTTAAGCATCTCACGAGGGGATCAGAAATACTTACTTGATCAAACGTGTCGCTTGCTAACTCATCCAGCAAGTCAATTCGAAAGCAAGACTCCTTGAAGGAGGGTCTGTTCATGGATTTGGACAAGTTGAATTTAATCTTCTCGTCTCCAACACGTAGAGAAAGTCTTTCTTGTTGTACGTCTATCATCGCACCTGTAGTAGCTAAGAATGGTCTACCAAGAATAATAGGTATCCTAGCATCCTCTTCAATATCAAGTTCAACAAGTCAGCGGGTATACAAAGATTACCTACATTGGTGGGAATGTTTTCAACAATCCCCACCAGATATCTTACCAAACAGTCAGCGAGTTGGAGAGACATCTTGGTAGGTTTGAGATCACCGAAGTTCATCCGTTTGAATACCGAATGTGGCATGAGGCTCACGCTTGCTCCTAAATCACATAAAGCTTTATCAATATCAGGATTAGCTATTGTACACGGGATGGAGAAGCTTCCAGTGTCCTACAACTTTGGGGGTAGCTTGTTTTGAAGAATGGCACTACATTCCTCGGTGAGTGCTACCGTCTCACTCTCTTCGATACGTCGTTTGTTGGACATAATTTCTTTGAAAAATTTAGTGTACATGGATATTTGTTGGAGAGCTTCTACGAACGGTATGTTTATGTGAAGCTTCTTGAGAATCTCTATAAACCGTCCATACCTTACTTCGTTCTTGCTGCTCACCAACCGTTGAGGAAACGGTATTTGTTGAAATCCCGAATAATTCACCGGTTGAGTCATTCGGTATGAGAAGTTTGGTTGGTTCCTCCAATTCGGGTTGTAGGTGTTCTCGAATTGTGCGTTTGCTTGCTGCTGGCCGTAGTTCATCTGTTCCAAGTCTTCATGCACCGTGCATTGATAAGCCACATATTCTGTATCGCGGCAATTCACATAGTACATAGCGTTCGCGACATTACCCGTTGCTCTGCTCTAATTCGACTCATATAGACCTCGAGTTCTGTAAGGCATACTTCTCGGTGTGGACCACATGGAGTGGTTTATGGCGAGGTTATCAATCAGCTCATATGCCTCCTCAACACTCAGATCCATGAACGACCCTCTACCAGCGTTATCCAACGTCGTTCGGTGTCGTCCGAAATTCCATTATAAAAAGTTTGGATAACATACCACTGCTCGAGACCATGGTGTGGACACATCTATAGAAGATCCTTAAATCTGCCCCACGCCTCAAAAAACGTTTCTCCATCTCTGCATCTAAATGTTGTGATTTCTCCCCTCATCTGAATTATCTTGCTCGGAGGAAAGAATCGTGTTAGGAACAATGTGTAGAGCTGGTCCCAAGTAGTGATTGAACTAGCGAGAAGTGATTACAACCATGTCTTTGCTCGTCCCCAAACTGAGAAGGGGAAAAGACGCCATAACTCCGTGTATCTTGAATGTACCGAAAAGCTCTACGAATTATCTGAGGTGCTGATGGGGATCCTCGTGATTTCCACCCATGAATTGCTTCTGATAGAACATGTTGATCATCGTAGGCTTAATTTCAAACTTCTCTCTAGCAACAACAAGCATCCGTATGGCTGTTTGGATGTTCTTCATGTTTGGTACCATGTAGTCTCGTTGGCGATGTGGTGGAGGAGCCTATGGTTCTCACAATTGCGGTGCGAGTTGCTATTGCTGCAAATGCCCCAAATTGCCGATAGGTAATTGAGGTTGTCCATGGGCATTCTGATTATCCATCTCTCATTGATCTAACGGCTCTGTTTTACGGATGCCTGCCGTTGCCTCCGAGACTATGTGGCTCAGAGCCAAAAACTTGATGCGATTCAAAGTTAAACAAAAATTAACCTAAACTACCCGCAAATGCACGACACATGTGTAGTACTCTAGGTGTCGATCCCACAGGGACTACGCAACACAACCAAAACTCAAACTATGAATCAAACTTGCAAACGAACGAAATATTGGTTTTAGTAATGAAATAACTAGAAGCAAATAAACTACGAGTTCTTAATAGTGAGACAAACGTTCTAGAATCCGGTTTCACCACAGGACTACCGAAACCAACAATCAACCTATCTATACATGCAATCCCGATCAAGTTATCTAAGGCAGATGATCCTAATATGATATCTACCCTCTCTCAAGGCATTGACACGTGATCTAGTCAAGTTATCCCCTACCTTTGTGGCTAACACCTTAAGTGAAACCCATAAGTTCTATGATTCATCTATTTTACCCTCAACCGCTGCTACCCTACTTTCGTGCCCTAACCTCGATTATTCTAAACCTAATTATGTGGAATTAGGATTCTCCTTTTAGTCCTTCTCCTAAGTTCCTAAAACATGCATCTACGTGCTCATTCGCAAACACGTCAATGAAGCACTCAGACAAAGAGTAGATAGACGAAAACGGGAAATTGCATTCAAAGATAAATAAAAAGCGATTCCGAGATAGCCATGGGCTAATCCCTTCTCCTAGAAAAAAACGAATACTCGCTCATGCGTCCAAGAACAAATAACATAATTGAAATAGATAGTTTAAGGAACATAAAAACCAAACGAAACTGAAGTTCTGAATTGATTTTCAATGTCCTTGAATGCCTCTTTCCAGAAACTCACGAACAGTCTTCTTCCTCTCTACTGTCTCTGTCTAACTCTGTCTCTCACTCTGTGTAATTCTCCTCTATCTAACGTCTGTAACATCTTTAACCGATTGAATATCCTTCTTTCTTATTCTCTTCTCTTTTCTTTCCATCTTCTTTCCCCTTGGGCCATGCTTTTCCATTCTTTCCCCTGGTCTTTCCTTTTGTTTTCAATCGGTTAAAACGTTTCCTTTTTTCTCTTCTTGCAGGCCAGTCTTCACGCTCGACGGTGCATCAAGGTCTGCCTGATCGTGCTGCAACTCAGAAGCTGGTGCCCGATCGTCCAGTAGGTTAAGCCCGATCGTGCAGTAGGGTTAGCCTGATCGTGCAGGTTCCTCTTTGTGTTGCTCAATCGTACAACATAGGAGCCTGGGCTGTGCTGATTATTCGGGGAAGATTTTTGTATCAAGAGTCCGGTCGGGCTGGAGTTAGTGCACGGTTGTGCAGGGTGTCTTGTTTTCTAAGCTCAACCGTGCTAATGGGATGAGTTCAGTCGGGGATTGTTGTCCTCCATGGATCACGGTCGGGCTGCTACTCCTGCACGGTCGGGCAGATTTGTCAAATGTTGAGCCCAGTCGGGCTGATGGTGCTGCACGATCGAGCACTCCATTCCCTCATGTGCACGGTCGTGCTATGCTTTGTGTTGGCCGTGCAAGTTGTTGTCTTGTCCCATTTCTCGTCCCGTTTGCTCCGTTATAAACCTTGATGTTAATACTTTGTCTCGTGTATGTTGTTTGGCTTTGAAATGAACCTAATTTTCATTAAAACCTATAAGAACATGAAAACACAAAAACGAGTAAAACAGATACAAAATCATACATAAACATCACAAGTATATCGTAAACATCTATAATATTATGCAAGAAATACGTATTAAAACGAGACGATCAGTAGTCCCTATGGGGTCAACACCTAGAGTACTACACACGTGTCGTGCACTTGCAGGTAGTTTAGGTTAATTTAGTTTAACTTGGAACGCATCAAGTTTTTGGCGCCGTTGCCAGGGACTATTGTCAACACGTCTTGGATTTGAACCTAGGATCACACTTGTTTTGTTTTTGTCTTTCTTTTCTTTTTGTTTCTTTCTTTCTACCTAATTCTGTTTATTTGTCCTTTTATGGTTTATGACGAGACCTCAAAGTGCTTCGAGTCTATTCCAAATCGACTCCGAGATCGAGCGAACTTACAGACAACTGAGAAAAGGCAAGGAAGAAAGGAATCATCACGGCCATGGACAGCCTCAATTACCTATTGGTAATTTGGGGCATATGCAGCAACAACAACTCGAACCTCAACAACCAGAACCACAGGCTCCTCTACCACGTCGTCTCAGAGATTATGTGGTACTAAATATGAAAAACGTGCAAACATCCATACGAATGCCTGCTGTTGTTAGAGACCATTTTGAGATTAAGCCAACGATGATCAACATGCTTTATCAGAAGCAATTCATGGGTGGAAATAACGAGGACCCCCATCAGCACCTCAAAGACTTCCTAGATCATTCCAGTACGTTCCAAATACACGGAGCCTCAGAGGACGCAACCTTATTTTGTCTCTTCCCTTTCTTAATAGGGGGACGAGCGAAAACTTGGCTGCAATCGTTTTCCGCTGGTTCCATCACTACTTGGGATTAGCTCTGCACACTGTTTAGATGTAGAGATGGAGAAATGTTGTTCAAAGGAGGAGGAAATCACAATGTTTAGATGTAGAGATGGAGAAATGTTGTTCGAAGCGTGGGGAAATTTAAGGATCTTCTATATATGTGTCCACACCATGGTCTCGAGCAGTGGTATGTTATTGCTAGACAAAATTGCTGACTAACGCCCCGCGCTGGCAAGGGTGTTCCCCGCGCGGGCTAAGCTCATTCCTCGCCGATTCTCGTCCCGTTTGTTCCGTGATGATCCTCGATCCTAGGCGCGCGTCGCCGCCGGTGACTACTTCGGGACGAGGATGACCTACCTCGTTCGTAGTAGTTGCTGTCCTCCTCAAGCGGGTTCCTTTCACGTTGCTGGAACGTTATTTAAGGATCTTCTATATATGTGTCCACACCATGGTCTCGAGCAGTGGTATGTTATTGCTAGACAAAATTGCTGACTAACGCCCCGCGCTGGCAAGGGTGTTCCCCGCGCGGGCTAAGCTCATTCCTCGCCGATTCTCGTCCCGTTTGTTCCGTGATGATCCTCGATGTTGATACTTTGACTCGTGTATGTCCTTTAGCTCCAAAATGAACCAAATATGCATTAAAACCTGTAAGAACATGAAAATACGAAAACGAGTAAAACGGATACAAAATCATACGTAAACATCACATCTATATCGTAAACATCTCTAAATTTGTGCAAGAAATACGTATGAAAACGAGATGATCAAATCCCCCAAACTTGAATGTTTGCTTGTCCCTAAGCAAACGTAAACGTGGAACACGTGGGGTATACAAAATCCGAGAATTCCCCTTTCTCCTAGAAATACCGCTAAAACGAACCTAACCGATCAACTAGCAAGTCGAGAGCAAATTCGGCCTAATGAAGTTTTCAGTCTTCATCCTAGGTTCACCAAGGTTACCCACGAGAAAGTAAATCGAAGGCAAACTAGACAAGCCACCGTAACTCTCTCCACCAAACAAGACTTCAGACAAATGCTAAACCTAGAACAACCGAGGATACTTGTTTCTTTTCCGAGCTTCTTTCTTTCTTTATTCTGTCTTTTTTTCCTTTTTTTTCTTTTTTTCCTTTTTTCTTTATTTCCTATTTCTTTTCTTTTGTTTTTTATATCTTCTGTTTTTTTTTTCTTTTTTTTTTCATTATGCATACACACTAGGCTGGTAGGACGTCGGATTTGAAGGGATCCAGCCTATACTTAGACCCAGACTACCGATGACGGTATACTCATGACGCGATCCCGACTGAATCGACGCTCTAGACTTGGTTAGTGGGGGATATGCCTTGCTGCAACGAGTGCACAAGGGTGTGTGGAACGAATGGTCGCACGAGAGTTGCGGAAAGGCTCTCGATTTACCGGGTTCGTCTTCGATGGATATGACGCACCACGAAGGACGAACGGCTCGAAGGATATGACGCACCAACGAGTAGGAGGTTGGATATTACGCACCAACAACCAAAGGAATTCACAAAGGAATTCAAGAATGATCAAAGGATCAATTCAAAGATAATTTCAAAGTTGATAAAAAGTTGGATGTTCATACAAGGGGGTGGCCGGCCATATTTAGGCAAAAACAAGAAAATTCAAATGTTGAAGTTCATTTAATGCTCCTCTTCATGCAAGTGCCTCCTTTATTGCCTTGAAGTCTTCAAACAAGAAGATAAGGTTGTCTTGCTGGCCGTGCACCTTGAGTTGCGTCCCGCCTCGTATCACGCGTCCGATCAATGATTAGGTAACGGGAAAATAAGTATCTCGCGGCCTCGTTAAAAACCCGTCGCCGGAAAACCCGGTGGGACAAAACCGACGAGGGGAAAAGAGTACACGCGGGATACTTAACCTAATTATTGGTCGTAGCGGGTTCATCCTCGTCGTCTGGGGTCGCGGCGTCTCGGGTCGCGGCTTCTCGGATTTCTTCCTCGGCGTCTCGGGTCGCAGCGTCTCGGGTCGCAGAGAATTCTTCTTCTTCCTTTCCACGGGTCGCGTCCTCCTCATTGTTGATGGTTGCGTCTTCGGCGTCCTCCGGGATCATATCAACTCATGCATCTCGTTCAAGAGTGTAGCGGAGTAGGCGGCAGTTTTACTGTGCCATGCCCTTAGGACGTAGAAAGATGATCGCCAACCCACCACTTAGACCCGAACCATCGAAAGAGTATCAAGGTTGATGTACTCATATCAATTTTAGATCATGCTTTTAGGCATTTGTGTTAGTGTGCGCTCTTAATCTGCAAAATAAGCTCGATCTCATACGATATAATAATCCTCATAAAAAAGAAGTAAAGCATCGTCTACACGATGTATGACCTTCTGGATAGAGAGAATAAACGATAGACTAGCCTAGCAAGCTCGTCTAGACCCCCCACAAGCAACACTAGGATTCCCAATGAATTACGACCTAATTTTTTTCAGCCGACAAATAAGCTCTAATGCTTAGGAAGAACCTAGCTTTAACATGCAAAATCTCACGGAAAAGGCCAACTTCTTAAGCATCCTAGGTTCAGGGTTCATCTCAAAACGTGGCACCGGACAAGTGTCTGGGATGACTCTGACTGACGAAAGCAAAAACAAACTAAAAACTACAAAATCAAAGAGAAAATGAAAGAAAATGAAACGAAATCACCTGAGAAACGTGAGCTGCTCCCCCAGACTTGAATTGAACGGCGTCCTCGACGTGAAGCTCCGATGTAGGGTAAGGGAAGTGAAGTCACATTTGTGGTGGTATTTTTGGTGTTTTTTTGTTTTTAACGAGTCTTAAACTAAACTAAAAAAAATAGAAATAAACAGCTGGGTTGCCTCCCAGAAAGCGCTTATTTAATGTCTTTAAGCTTTGACGTCTCTATTCCTCATGCGTGCGCGACGGGTGGATCGGAAAGGGAAATGGAGTTTACACTTCTGATCGGTTGAGCGGCTTGATAGAGCTTTAGTCGTTGTCCATTAGCTTTGAACGTTCTGCTCGAATCGCTCCATAGTTCCACGTCCCCATGTGTAAAGATTTCTCGTACTTGAAAAGGTCCAACCAACGAGACCATAGGTTGCCCGAGAAACACTTAGGACGAGAATTGAAAAGTAGAACTAAATCACCTGATTGGAAGTCATGAGGTAGGGTCTTTTCGTCGTGCCATCCCTTAGTCACTACTTCTTTCTTTGGCACATCATGCACGGGATTCACTCGTTTGCTGCCCGAGGTTGGATAAATGGTATCTGCATTGAAAAGTTTTATGATGTCTTTTTCCATTACCTCGTGCAAGTGCGGGTGTAGCCTCTATTGAGTTCCGATGGAAGGTGCGTGGTTGTCTTCCGTATAAGTTCCGTGCGTACATATTGAAGAGCTGACTCTTCTACGCTTCTTGACGCGTGTGGGTTGTTTTCTCATCTCATCTGCAATCAAGTTAGCATTCATAATAGAAGAATATATTTTATCGCATTCAACGTACTCATACCGAAAAGAAGACGGAGGTGGCTCGGGCTCAAGTTTGGACGTCTTCTCTGCTGCAAAACCAGCGTGCATTTCGTGTGGTATCTCCTCACGTGGAGCGTATCCTAGTGCTTCAGTAGAACTCATGAATTTCGTGTACACCTCATCTCCTTCGTCTGTAAATCCTGCATTATCGCAAACTCGTGTTAAATATCATACAAGAGGATCAGAATCACTTACTTGATCAAGCGTGTCTTTTGATAACTCGTCCAACGAATCGACTGTAAAGCAGGACTCCTTGGATAAGGGTTCGTTCATGGGGCTAGACATGTTGAATTCGATCGTCTCATCTCCAAAACGTAAGAAAATCTTTCCTTGTTGTATGTCTATCATGGCACCTGCACTAGCTAAGAACGGTCTACCAAGAATAATAGGTACCCTAGCATCTTCCTTTATCTCAAGTACAACAAAATCAGTGGGAATGCAAAGCTTACCTACCATGGTGGGAAAATGTTTTCAACAATTCCCACCAGATATCTTACCGAAAGATCCGCGAGGCGTAGAGACATCTTTGTAGGTTTGAGATTTCCGAAGTCCATCCGCTTGAAAATTAAGTGTGGCATGATGCTCATGCTTGCCCGTAAATCGCACAAAGCATTATCAATAACAATATTACCTATTTTGCATGGAATGGAGAAGCTTCTGGGGTCCTTCAACTTTGGTGGTAGCTGGTTTGAAGGATAGCGCTGCATTCCTCGGTGAGTTCTACCGTTTCGTTCTCTTCGATATGCCTCTCTTTGGAAAGTACCTCTTTTATGAGTTTGGCATGATTAGGCATCTTTTGGAGGGCATACACGAATGCGATGTTGATTTCAAGCTTCTTGAGACCCTCTACGAATCTGCCCACTCGTTCTTCACTCTTACTGCTCACCAATCGTTGAGGAAACGGTATAGGAGGTTAGTACGCTGGTGGAGCAACATATGGTTTGTCTAAATCTGGTTCAACTCCTTCCATAATCAAAATCGTACCTTTGCCTCTTTTCATGGACGTACCACCAGCTTGCCCTTGCTTTTTGGAGGGCGAATGATCGATCACATCACTGCTGCACACAGAAATAGCGTTGACGTACTCTCTCGGGTTTAACTCGGGTTTACCGGAAAGCTGTCCGGGATTCCGAGAGGATGAGGCAGCTTGCTGTGCTACGGAGTTCTCTAAACTCTTCACATGGTTGCTTAAGGATTCCATCTGAGTTTTGAACTTGTTGATTGTTGTCCCCACATCCGCATTGAATTTGGTTTGAGTTGAATGTTGCTGCCTTTGCTCCTTGATAAATTCGAGCATTACCGCCTCAAAGTTCGACGAAGGGGCTTGAGGAGGTTGAGGAGCTTGCGGAACTTGCTGAGCATGCTGAACTTGCTGGTTATTTATCTGGTATGGCTGTTGTGATTGCTGAAATCCCGAATACTTCATCGGTTGAGTCGTTCGGTATGACAAGTTCGGGTGATTCCTCCAATTCGGGTTGTAGGTATTCCCGAATTGCGTGTTTCCTTGCTAATGGGCATAATTCATGTATTCCACGTTCTCTTGAAGCGTGCATTGATAAGCCACGTGTTCTTTATCTCCATAATTCACGCGGTACATGGCGTTCGCTGCATTGCCCGTTGCTCTGCTCTGATTCGGCTCATATAGACGACTAGTGATGTTAGGCATACCTCTTGGTGTTGACCACATGGTGTGGTTCATGGAAAGGTTATCGATCAGCTCTTATGCCTCCTCGACGCTCAGATCCATAAATGATCCTCTAGCAGCGTTATCCAACGTCGTTCGGTGTTCATCTGAAATTCTGTTTTAAAAGGTTTGGATAACGTACCACTGCTCGAGACCATGGTGTGGACACATCTGTAGAAGATCCTTAAATCTGCCCCACACTTCAAATAAAGTTTCTCCATCTCTGCATCTAAACGTTGTGGTTTCCCTCCTCATCTGAATCGTTTTGCTCGGAGGAAAGAAGCATGATAAGAACAATGTGCAGAGTCGGTCCCAAGTCGTGATTGAACCAGCGGGGAGCGATTGCAGCCATGTTTTTCCTCGTCCCACAATTGAGAAGGGGAAGAGACGCAGTAAGATCGCATCCTCTGAGACTCCGTGTATCTTGAATGTATCAGAAAGCTCAAGGAAGTCTCTGAGGTGCTGATGGGGATCCTCGTGATTTCCACCCATGAATTGCTTCTGATAAAGCATGTTGATCATCGCCGGCTTAATCTCAAACTGTTCTCTAGCAACAACAGGCATCATTATGGATGTTTGCACGTTGTTCATGTTCGGCACCAGGTAATCTCTGAGGCGACGTGGTGGAGGAGCCTGTGGTTCTCGCGGTTGAGGCGCAAGCTGCTGTTGCTGCATATGCCCTAAATTACCGATAGGTAATTGTGGCTGTCCATGGCCATTCTGATTATCCATCTCTGGTTGATCCGACGGCTCTACGAAGGACAGATAAAGACGAATTACGTAGAAAGAATGAAAGAAAAGAAAAAAAACAAAAACAAAACTAGAAAGACTCTAGGCCAGAATCTAAGACATGTTGACAATAGTTCCCGGCAACGGCGCCAAAAACATGATGCGTTATCAAAGTTAAACAAATAACCTAATACCCGCAAGTGCACGGCAGGTGTGTAGTACTTCAGGTGTCCATCCCACAGGGACTACGAAACACAACCTAAATTCAAACTATGAATCAAACTTTCAAACGAACGAAATATGGGATTTTAGAATGAAATAGTAAAAACAAGTAAACAAACGAGTTCCTGAAAATGAGACAAACGTTCTAGGAATCCGGTTTCACCACAAGACTAACGAAACCAATAATCAACCTATCTATCATGCAATCACGGTCAAGTTATCTAAGGCAGACGATCCTAATATGATATCAACCCTCTCTCAAGGCATAGAAACGTGATCTAGTCAAGTTATCCCCTACTTTCATGGCTGACACCCTGAACTAAACCCATAATATCTGTGATTCATCCGTTTTACCCTCAACCGGTGCTACCCTACTTTCGTGGCCTAACCTCGGTTGTTATAAACCTGATCTTCTAGGAATAAAATTCTCCTTTCGGTCCTTCTCCTAATCCCAAACACATGCATCTACTTGGCCTTCAAAAATACAAGTCATTCAAGCTCTCAGATAAAGAATAGATAAACGAAAACGAGAAGATGCATTCAAAGATAAATCAAAGTGGTTCCGGGATAGCCATGGGCTAATCCCTTCTTCTAGAACAAACCAAACTACTCGCTCATGCATCTATGTCGGTTGCGCTTTGCACCCCGGCCCCATTTTCATCATCTATGTCAACTATTTCGCTTAGTGCATTGAACTTTTGAATGCTATTAGATGCCCCAATCGAGTTTCTTAAGTTACGTACTTTTTTCCGCGTCGTTATGGACTTCAATAAATTTTTCCTTTTGTATTTCCTCTTGGAAAGTGCTCATGTCTCACACTTTTTCCATTTTATTTTATGTTTTTAACGGTATTGGTATATTGTGCACTAAAGTATATGTTAGGCTTTGAAATCGATATCTTTGCATATAAATCCCAAATTAGACGATTTTGTTTTCATTTCCAAGTTTTTTTATGTCTAAAACATCGCGGGTTGCGCTTAGCAAACCGACCCCGTTTTCATCATCAAAGTCAAGTATATAGCTCAATCCATTTGACTTTTAAGAGGTACGAGATGCCCCAATCGAGTTAAGTTAAATATGTTTTATTGCACCATTATGCACTTGAGTTACTTTTTCCTCTTTCACATTGCACGCTTTTTCCGTTTTATTTTATTTTTCAGCGTTATTGGCTGGTTGTGCACACTATATCTTTGCATATGAAGCTCTGAATTAGATAATTTTTTTAATTCCAAGAACTTGTTTGACATCTTAGACATTGCAGGTGATGGTTACTAGCCCGACGCGATTTTTTGTTCTCAAAATAAACTACTAATCCCAGCACATTGGACTTTTTAGAGCTACGAGATTTCTTATTTGAGTTTCTTAAGTTACATAAGATTTGTTGCGTTATTATGCACTAGAACTAATTTTGCCTCTTTCATATCTTCTCGAGAAGTCCTCATGTTGCATACTTGTTTCCTTTTATTTTATGTTTTCATCACTATTGTTTAATTATGCACTAAATTATACGTTAGGCTTTAAAATACGGTAAATTTGTATTTGAAAATCCAAATAAGACGATGTTTTGATGTTTTCATTCCAAGTATCTTATCGACAGCTATGACGTTGCAGGTTGTAGATTGCAACCCAACCCCATTTTCATCCTCCAAAAAATCAATTTAGCTATGTACATTGGAGTTTTAAGAGCGACGAGATGCCCCAATCGTGTTTCTTAAGTTATATATGTTTTGTCGCATCGTTGTGGACTTGAATAACTTTTTCCGTTTGCATATGCTCCTTTGAAATGCTAATGTTTCACATTTGTTTCCCATTTATTTAATGTTTTTAGCGCTATCGACCGATTTTTAGCTAAATTATATGTTAGACTTTGAAATACGATAACTTTGCATATAAAGCCCAAATTAAACCTTTTTTTTATTCTTAGTAGTTTCTGATTTCGATGATGTTACGGGTTGCGCTTAGCAGCGTGACCACAGTTTCATCTTCAAAATCAATTATTTATCTGAATGCATTGCTATTTTTTAGCTACAAGATACCCTATTTGAGTTTCTTAAGTTATGTATGTTTTGCACTTGAATTATTTGAATTACTTTTGCCTCTTTCATATTCTCTTCGAAAGTCCTCATATTGCACATTTTTGTCCTTTTGTTAGTCTGTTGTGCTCTAAAATATTCACTAGGCTTTGAAATATGATAACTTTGCATATAAAGCACTTAATTAGAGGATTTCTTTTCATTCCAACTATTTGTTCATGACAACAACATAACTGGTTTAGCATAGAAGCCCGACCCCACTTTCATCCTCAAACTCAACTATTTAGCTCAATAGTTATGTATGTTTAGCAAGAGCTCAAGCTGCACCATTTGAGTTTCTTAAGATATGTATGTTTTTTCGTGCCATTATGCACTTGAGTTACTCTAGACTCTTGCATACTTCTAGGAAAGTTCTCACGTCGCATACGTTTTCCTTTTATTTTTTTGTTTCTCATGTGGGTAAATCTCAAGTAATAATTTACCTAGACTAACGCTTCCGCAAGAATACGGATCGTATAGTACCAGGGTCGAACACAAGGAATTGATGCAACTCTAAAGCTAGTAACTAATGAATAAGACGTGTGAAATCGATATGTGAATGGGAATGCAAATGCAAACTAAACACCATAGGTATCGAGAGGTGCACAACGATGCAACGAAGTTCTAACAAGATCATGGTTATAGATATCATTACGTATTCGGGAAATTCAAGCTCTTTTCTAGGGAATGACTGTCCCGATGCCTAAACCCACTATCTAGCATGCGTATACCAATATATCTATTGCGTATCTCACCTACATTGACGCATTAAGACCGCTATCCTAATCCCTAGATTCAATCGATTGACCTGGCGTAGATTCTAAATCGATTAAAGCCTAAATCATGGCTAGGTTCCAAAGTCTAATCCCCTGGCGTAGATTCATTAGATGATAACACGTAATCCGTTGTAGTTTTTATATCATTCTTAGGTCTAGTTTTGACTAGATTACTTAGATTTCATTCATTTATCGAGTTTATTTGAGGACTTCATCTACATTTCGTATTTTGTGTAGGAAACGAAGACATGAGGAGAAACACGAGAGATTATGGCAATTTAACCCCGAAAACGTAGTTGAATGACAAGGTTCAACTTGTGCAAGGCCGTGGATTGAAGTGAATATTCAAACACCGAGCGAAAGGAGCGGAAACAACCATTCAAGACCTAGACGCTCGGGTGGATTGGGAGTGCCCGGTCGGGCTAATTGCTACCAAACATCCCCGTAGCTTTGCACGACTCGGGCACTAAAGGAACATGACCAGGGAGGTGTGCCCGCTTGGGTGGATTTGGTGTGCCCGCTCGGGCTAATTGCCATCCAACAATAGCCGTAGGTTTGCACGACTCGGGTGGATGAAGCCATACGCTCGGGCATGAGTGCCCGCTCGGGCCAAATGAAGCACACGGTCGGGCATAGGGCCTGCACGAGCGGGTAGAGGCTGTGCCCGTTCGGGTCCTTATTTTGCTCAACTAACTCCCAAATTTTAGAACGGCCAAATTAAGGGGAAATCAGATCTGAAAAAGGGAGTTTCGAACCAGATTGGATTAGAGAATATTTAGAGACATTAGGGCAGAAGGAAGAAGGAAGAAAAGACAAAACTACGGATCGGGAGCAAGGAGGATCTATTGAAGACATCGGGTTATGAATAGGGAGTCATCTCATTCTCTATCTATGTGGAATCTAGAATTCTCTTGTGTTTCCTTTGTTGTATCCATGTCTGAGTAGATCCATTGCCATGGGTTAGAGAGTATTGCCATGTTGTAACGAAGTCTTACGCTTAATGAATGGTGGATCTTAATGCTTTCATACTTGTACGCCACTCGATATGAATGAATTTAGTATTTGATCATGTTTTCAGATTTCATGGTTGATCTTAATGCTTCAATACTTGTACGCCACTTGATTGATGATATTAGAAGTCTAATAAATCTATGTCAGGGCATTAGACTTTGGAACTTAGCCATGATTTAGGGTTTAATCGGTTGAGAACCTACGCCAGGTCAATCGATTGGATCAGAGGAGATTCAGAGACATTTGGGCAAAAGGAAGAAGGAAGAAAAGACGGATCTACGGATCGGGAGCAAGGAGAATCTACCGAAGACATCGGTTATGAATAGGGAGTCATCTCTTTCTCTATCAATGTCGAACTTAGACTTCTCTTGTGTTTCCTTTTCTGTATTCATGTCTGAGTAGATCCTTTTCCATGGGTTAGAGAGATTTGCTATGTTGTAACGAAGTCTTACGCTTAATGAATGGTGGAACTTAATGCTTTCATTACTTGTACGCCACTCGAATGAATGAAATTGGTATTTTATCATGTTTTCAGATTTCATGGTTGTTCTTAATGCTTTCTTTACTTGTACGCCACTTGA
>CM071862.1:9673803-9691806 GCA_036759665.1 Gynandropsis gynandra
GCGTAGATTCTAAATCGATTAAACCCTAAATCATGGTTAGGTTCCAAAGTCTAATGCCCTGGCGTAGATTTATTAGATTTCTAATATCATCCATTCGAGTGGCGTACAAGAATGAAAGCATTAAACACAACAAATCAATATGAAAACACGATCAAGTACCGAATTCATTCATCTCAAGTGGCGTACAAGTATGAAAGCATTAAGATCCACCATTCATTAAGCACAAGACTTCATTACATATTGGCAATACTCTCTAACCCATGGCAATAGATCTACTTGGACATGAACTCAGAAAACGAAACATAAAAGAATACTAAATTCGACATAGATAGAGAAAGAGATTCCTCCCTATTCATATACCGACGTCTTCAATAGATCCTCCATGCTTCGGATCCTTTGTTCCGTCCTTCTCGATCTCTCCAAGTGTCCTCTAATGTCTCTGAATCGTCCCCCCTTCAATCTGGTTCGAATCTCCTTTTTGTAGATCTGATTTCTCATTATTTGGCCGTTCTAAAACTTAGGAGATGGTTGAGAAAAACATGGACCCGAGCGGGCACAGCTTCTACCCGCTCGTGCAGGCCTTATGCCCGGTCGTGTACACTCTTTTATGCCCGAACGGGCACTCATGCTCGAGCGTGTGGCTCTTCAGCCTGAATGGGGAAGACTTGCGGTGAATTTTGGCCACATTTAGCCCGAGCGGGCACTCCATTTCCACCCGAGCGGGCACTCCCTTTCCAATCGTGTTCCTTGAGTGCCCGAGTCGGGCAAAGCTACGGGAGGTCATTTGCCTCAATGCCCGAGCGGGCACACCATTCATGCCCGAGCGTGCAGGTCTTAATTTGTTGTTTCCGCTCCTTTCGCTTGGTGTTTGAGTGTTCACTTCAATCCATGGCCTTCCACAAGTTGATCCTTGTCATTCAACAACGTTTTCGGGGTTAAATCGCCATAATCTCTCGTGTTTCTCCTCATGTCTTCGTTTCCTATACAAAACACTAAATGTAGATGAAGTCCTCGAATAAATTCGATAAATGAGTGAAATCTAAGTAATCTACTCAAAACTAGACCTAAGAATCACGTAAATACTACAACGGATTACGTGTTATCAAACTCCCCCATACTTAACCTTTTGCTCGTCCTCGAGCAAATCTAGAGTCGAGTACTAGAAGAGCTAAACAACAATGGATACTAACACAAATACTTCGAAGGATTAGCCATCATGCAAAACAACGCATCACATGAACGCAAGCCCAAGCGTACCTAGTTTAGACCTATATCAACCGAAAGTCTCGAACCATGAAATCCTTCCTAAAATCTAAGTCTACTTCACAACCCTAGATAACACCAAACGATCTCCATACCGATTTCTCTAAGCTTTTGATATCATTTGAATCTTCTCTTCTCGTTCTTATGCATTTTTTTTTCTTTTCGGTAGTTAGATCCACGCTTTGTTCCTAGGACGTCGAAGTCGAAGAGGGTTGGCTTTCTACTTAGACCCAGGCTGCCTATGGCACACTCGTAAGGTTGCGCGACCTTAGAGGAGTGAAGAGGTGCGTTATTGAAATTTTTATTCTTTTCTCTTTTTTTTCTGTTTTTTTTTTCTTAATTACGCAACACTCTAACCCTTAGGACGTAGAATAGCGCCTCTACCCACCACTTAGACCCGAACCATCGAATATCGATGTACTCATGTCAATCTTAACCCAGAATAGGAAAAACTTATCCTAGATGACAGCGGAGTATAAGCGTGTCGGATCTAATTCTTGAACGCTAAACATATCAACAAAGCTAAGCTAGACGGTATATACGGAGATATGTCTACTTGGTATCGAGATCTAAAGTGTGAATTCAACTAGATATGGGTTTCAAACACAACTATTCGACTAATCGGTATCAAAAAGGCTTCTAAGCAAACCTAGACCATTATTCACGATTCGACAAAGTCGCACACCATTCATGCCCGAGCGTGCAGGTCTTAATTTGTTGTTTCTGCTCCTTTCGCTCAGTGTTTGAGTGTTCACTTCAATCCATGGCCTTGCACAAGTTGATCCTTGTCATTCAACAACGTTTTCGGGGTTAAATCGCCATAATCTCTCGTGTTTCTCCTCATGTCTTCGTTTCCTATACAAAACACGAAATGTAGAGGAAGTCCTCGAATACACTCGATAAATGAGTGAAATCTAAGTAATCTACTCAAAACTAGACCTAAGAATCACGTAAATACTACAACAGATTACGTGTTATCAGGTTCCAACATTGTTGACCGATTGTACATTAAATTATACGTTATGGTTTGAAATATGATAACTTTGCATATAAAGCTTCAAATTAGACAATTTTTTTTTTCATTCCAAGTATTTTCTTTACATCTCCATCGCGATTTCGCTTACCAGCACAACCACATTTTCATCCTCAAAATTAAATACTTAGCCCTACACATTGGACTTTTTAGATTTACGAGATGTTCTATTTGAGTTTCTTAACTAACATATGTTTTGTCGTGTTATTATGTATTTTTCCTCTTTCATGTTCTCTCGTAAAGTCCTTATGTTGCACATTTTCCCCTTTTATTTTACGTTGTCAACATTATTGGTCGAATGTGCACTAAATTATACATTAGACTTTGAAATACGATAAAATTAAATATAAAACTTCGAATTAGACGATTTATTTACATTTTAAAATTATTTTTTCGATATGTAAGATGTCACAGGTTGAATTTAGCAGCCCGACCCCACTTTCATCCTCAAAAGTCAACTATTTAGTTCAATACATTTGACTTGAAGAGCTGCAGATGTACCATTCGAGTTTCTTAAGTTACGTATGTTTTGTGTTGTCATTATACACTTGAATTATTCTAGCCGCTTACATATCTCTTCAAAAGTCCTCACGTTGCACACTTTTTCCTTCGTTTTTTTAAATTTTTTCAGCATTTAGTTGATTGTGCACAAATATGCAGGCTTTGAAACGCGATAACATTGCATATAAATCTATGAATTAGACTATTTTTTAGTTCCATGTTTTTTTTACATTTATGACATCGCGAGTTGTGCTACCGGCCCGACCCTATTTTATCATTAAAATCAACTACTTAGCACAACTCATTGGACTTTTTAGAGGTACAAGGTGTTATATTTAAGTTTCTTAAGTACAATATATTTTATAATGTCATCCTACATTTGAATTACTTTTCCTAATGCACATCCTTTCTTAAAGTCCTTATGTTTAACATTTTTTCGCTTTTATTATATGTTTCCAGCATTATTCGCCGATTGTGCACTAAATAATACGTTAGGTTTTTAAATATGATAATTTTGCATATAAATGTTTGAATAATACAATTTTTTTCATTCCAAGTTTCTTTTCTATATCTACGACATTATAGGTAGTGTTTGAGAGCCCGACCCCATTTTCATCCTCCAAATCAACTATTTAGCTCACTACATCGGTCTTTTAAAGGCTCTGAGAAACTCTAATCGAGTTTCTTAAGTTATGTATGTTTTTCACATCATTATGGACTTCAATAACTTTTTCCTTTTTCATATCCTCTTGGAAAGTTCTCATGTTTCAGACTCTTTTTTTCCATTTTATTAAATGTTTTGAGCATTATTCGCCTGTTGTGCACTAAAATATACGTTACGTGTTAAAATATGGTATCTTTGCATATAAAACTCCAAATTAGACGTTTTCTTTTCATAGCAAGTATTTTTTGGATATCAATGACATCAAGGTTGAGTTAGAAGCCCGACCCCACTTTCATCCTCAAAGTCAACTATTTAGCTCAATACATTGGACTTTTAAGAGCTACTTGTTGCACCATTCGAGTGTCTTAATTTACATATCTTTTGTCACGCCATTATGCACTTGAATTACTCCTGACTCTTGCATACCTCTTGAAAAGTCATCACATTGCACACCTTTTCCTTTTTATTTTATGTTTTCAGCATTATTGTTCAATTGTGCACCAAATTATATATTAGGCTTTGAAATATGATAATTTTGCTTAGAAAGCTTCTAATTAGAAACGTTTTTTGTTCCAATTATTTTTTAAAACATCTACGAAATTGTGGGTTGTGCTTACCAGTCCGACCTCATTTTCATCTTCAAAACCAACTACATAGCCCAGCACATTGGAATTTTAGAGGTACAAGATGCCCTATATTAGTTTATTAAGTTACATTTTTTGTGTCATTATGCACTTTTGGCTCTTTCATATATTTTCGTAAAGTGTTTATGTTGAACATTTTTTCCCTTTTATTTTACTTTTTCAATATTATTGGCCGATTAGGCTTCGAAATACGAAAACTTTGACTCCAAATTAGACATTAGACAACTTCCTTACATTACAAGTACTTTTTTTCAATATGTACAATGTCACGATTTGAGCTTAGCAGCCCGACCCCACTTTCATCTTCAAGGTAAACTATTTAGCTCAATACATTGAAATTTTAAGTGATACGAGATGCATCATTTGAGATTCTTAAGTTATGCATGTTTTGCCGCACCATCATGCACTTGAACTACTCTGGCCTTTTGCATTTCCGCTATAAAACTCCTCATGTTGCAAAATTTTTCCTTTTATTTTATCTTCTCAGCATTATTGGTCGATATTACGCTAAATTATACATTACATTTGAAAATACGATAACATTGAATATAAAGCCCCAAATTAGAAGATTGTTTTTCATTTCAAGTTTTTTTATATCTGTGACTTCGTGGGATGTGCTTAGCAACCCAACCCTATTTTCATCATCAAAGTCAAGTATATAGCTCAACCCATTTGACTTTTAAGGGCCACAAGATGTCCTATTGCAGTTTCTTAAGTTACATATGTTTCGTCTTGCCATTATTAACTTGAATTACTTTTGCCTCTTGCAGGTTGCACACTTTTTCTATGTTTACAGCGTTTTTCGCATATTTTTCATAACATAATACGTTAGGCTCTAAGATACAATAATTTTGCATATAAAGCTCCGAATTAGACAATTTTTTTATTCCTAGTATTCTTTGGACATGTACGATGTCGCAGATTCCGCTTACCAGCCCGATGTCATTTTCATCCTCAAAATAAACTTATAGCCCATCACATTTGACTTTTTGGAGCTACGAGATGTCCTATTTGAGTTTCTTAAGTTACACATCTGTTGTCGGGTCATTACTTTTTCGTCTTCCATATCCTCTCATTAAATCCTCATGTTCCACACTTTTTTCCCTTCTATTTTATGTTTTCAGAATTATTGGTCCATTGTGCACTTAATTATACATTAGGCTTTGAAATGTGATAATTTTGCACATAATGCGTGTCATTATGCACTTGAATTACTTTTTCCACTTGCAATCCTCTCGTAAAGTCCTAATGTTGCACATTTTTTTCCTTTTTAATGTTTTTAACGTTATTGGTCGATTATGCACTAAATTATATGTTATAATTTAAAATATGATAATTTTGCATATCGAGCTCCGTATTAGATGGAATTTTTTCATTCCAAGTATCTTTTCGGCATCCACGACATTGCAGGTTGTGCTTTCCAACCCCATGTTGTTTTCATTCTAACAATAAACTACTAATTCCCGCACATTGAACATTTTGGAGCTATGAGATGCCATATTTAAATTTCTTAAGTTACATATGTTTTGTCACATCATTATGCACTTGAAATAATTTTTCCTCTTTAATATTTTCTCAGAACATCTTCATTTTCATACTTTTTTTTATTTTATATTTTCAACATTATTGTTCGTATGTGCACTAAATTATAAGTAAGGCTTTGAAATACAATAATTTTGTATAAAAAGCTTCGAAATTAGACAACTGTTTCCATCCCAAGTATGTGTTTGATATCTACGACGTCACAGATTGCGCTTAGCAACACAATTCCAGATTTATCATCAAAATCAACAACTTAGCTCAATAAATTAGACTTTTTGGAGTTACGTATATTTTGTCGCGTCATTCTGTACATAAATAGTTTTACCTCTGGCATATCCTCTTGGAAAGTCCTCATGTTGCACACTTTTTCCCTTTTAGTTTATGTTTTCAGTGTTATGGTTTGTTGTGCACTAAATTATATGTTTGACTTTAAAATATAAGAACTTTGCATATGAAGATATTTTGTCAATCTAGGATTGGTTTTTCATTAAAAGTGTTTTATCGATATCGATGATGTCACGGGTTGCGCTTAGTAGTGGGACCCATATTTTACTTATCAAATTAAATTATTTAGCTCAATATATTAGAATTTTTGGATCTACGAGATACCATATTCGAGTTTCTTAAGTTATGTGTGTTTTGTCGTGCCAATCTGCACTTGAATAAAATTTGCCTCTAGTATATCCTCTTGGAAAATCCTGATGTTGCACACTTTTGCTCTTTTATTTTATGTTTCCAGAGTTATTGATCTATTGTACACTAATTTATACATTAGGCTTTGAAATACGAAAAATGTTTATTTAAAGCACCAAACTAGAGGTTTATTTTCATTCCAATTATTTATTCGATATCTACAATGTCACGGGTTGCGCTTAGCAGTCCGACCCCGATTTCATCCTCAAAATCAACTATTTAGCTCAATACATTATACATTTTAGAGCTACGAGATGCCATATTCGAGTTTCTTGAGTTACCTAAATTGTTTCGAGTAATTATGCGCTTGAATAACTTTTGTTTTTTTTATTTATGTTTTCAGCGTTATTGGCTTGTCATGAAGAAAATCATAGGTTAGGCTTTGAAATATCAGATCATTGCATATTAATGTCCAAATTAGAAGATCGTTCCAAGTATATTTTTTTTCTATATCTAGGATGTCACATGTTGCACTTAGCAGCCCGACCCCATTTTGTTCCTCAAAGTTAACTATTTAGCTTAATACATTGGACTTTTAAAAGCTACAAGATGCCCCATTCAAGTTTTTTAAGTTACATATGTTTTGTAGCATCAATATGGATTTGAATAAAATTTTCCTTTTGCATATCCTCTTTGAAAATCCTCGTGTTTCACAACTTTTCCCTTTTATTTAATATTTTCAGCTTTATTGGTTGATTGTTCACTATATTATATGTTAGGCTTTGAAATATGATAACATTACATATAAAGCTTTGAATAAGACATTTTTTATTCCAAGTAACTTTTCGAAATATACAACAGTGTGGGTTACGCTTAGCAGCTCAACCCTGTTTTTCATCCATATAATCAACTATTTAGCTTAATACGATTGACTTTTTAGAGCTACGAGATGTTGTATTCGAGGTTCTTATGTTATGTATATTTTGTCTCGTCATTATGCACTTGACTTACTTTTGCCTCTTGCATATGCTCTTGGAAAGCCCTCATGGTACACACTTTTTCCCTTTTATTTTATGTTTTTAGCATTATTGGACGATTGTTTTGCTAAAGTATATGTCAATATCTAAAATATAATAACTATGCATATAAATCTCTGAATTAGATGATTTTTTTATTATTCTAAGTTTTTTTCGATATCTACAACATCACGGGTTGCGCTTAGCCGCATGAACCCATTTTCATCCCCAAAATCAATTATTTTGCTTAACATATTGGACGTTTCGGAGCTACAAGATGTCTTATTCGAGTTTCTTAACCTACTATGTTTTGTCTTGTCATTATACACTTGATATACTTTTTTTGCTTGCATTTCACCTTGGTTAGTCATCATGTTACACATGTATTTTACTTTTATTTTATTTTTTCAGTGTTATCGGCCGAGTGTGCACAAACTGAGAAGTTAGGTTTTGAAATATGATAACTGTGAGTATAAAGCTCCGAACAAGAAATTTTATTTTTTGTTTTAAGTATTTCTCTTTTTATATCGGCGACCATGCAAGTTATTCTTAGAAGCCTACCTCATTTGAATCCTCAAAATCAACTATTTATCTTAATACATTAGACTTATTTAAGCTGTGAGATACCTTCTGCAAGTTTCGTAAGTTACACATGTTTTTTCCACTCATTATGCAATTAAATTTCTTTTGCCTCTTGCATATCCTCTTGGAAAGCATTCATATTGCACACTTTTTCCCTTTTATTTTATGTTTTCGGCAATATTAGCTGAATGTTTACTAAATTATACGTCAAGATCTAAAATACTATAAATTTGCATGTAAAGCTCTAAATTAGACGATTTTTATCATTCAAGTATTTTTTTTTATATCTACGATGTCACGGGTTCCATATAGTAGCTTGACCCATTTTCATCCTCATAATCAATTATTTAGCTTAATACATTGGACGTTTTGGAGCTATGAGATGTCCTAGTTTGGTTTTTTAAGTTACGTATGTTTAGTATTGTTATTATGCGCTTGAAATAATTTTGTTGTTTGCATATCCTCTTGGAAAATTCTCATGTTGAACACTTTTTCCCTTTTAATTTATGTTTTCAATTTTATTGGCTGATTTTGCATTAAATTATATTTTAGGCTATACAATATGATAACTCTGAGTATAAACCTACGAATTAAACTTTTTTTTTTGTTTCAAGTGTTGCTTAGCAACCCAACCTCATTTTCATTCTCAAAATCAACTATTTAGCTAATACATTGGAATTTTTGGAGGTACGAGTTGCCCTATACAAGTTTCTTAAGTTACATATGTTTTGTTCCATCATTATGCACTTGAATGCTTTTGTTTCAAGTGCTGCTTAGCAGCCCAACCGCATTTTCACCTTTAAAATTAACTATTTAGCTTAATACATTGAACTTTTTGGAACTACGAGTTGCCCTATTCGAGTTTCTTAAGTTACATATGTTTTGTCTCATCATTATGCACATGAATTACTTTCGTGTCTTGCATATCCTCTTGGAGTGCCCTCATATTGCACACTTGTTCCCTTTTATTTTATGTTTTTATAATTAGTGTTATTGGACGCTTGTGTAATAAATTTTATATATTAGGCTTTGAAATACAATAACTCTAAGAATAAAGCTCCGAATTAGACATTTTGTTTTTCATTCAAGTATTTTTTTTTTCGATATCCACCACGTCCCTAGTACATTATACTTTTTGGAGCTATGAGATGCCATATTCGAGTTATTAAGTTAGATATGTTGTGTCGGGTCATTATGTACTTGAATTACTTTTGTCTCTTGCATATTCTGTTGAAAAGTCCATATGTTGCACACGTTTTCCCTTTTATTTAATTTTTCAGCATTATTGGTCGATTGTGCATTAAATTATATGATATGCTTTGAAATACGACAACTTTGCATATAAAGCTCCAAATTAGACAATTGTTTTTTCATTCCAAGTTTTTTTATATCTATTACATCACGGATTGCACTTAGCAGCCTGACCCCACTTTTATCCATAAAATCAACTATTAAGCTCAATACATTGGAATTTTTGGAGTTACGAGATGCCTTATTCGAGTTTCCTAAGTTACGTACGTTTTGTTGTGTCATTTTGTTTTCAGTGTTATTAACGATTGTGACCTAATTTATGTTTTAGGCTTTCAATTACGATAATTTTGTATATAAAGCTCCAAATTAGATAGATTGTTTTGTATTACAATTAGTTTGTTCGATATGACATCATGGGTTATGCTTAATAGCCCAACCCCATTTTCATACACAAAATTAACTATTTTCCTCAATACATTGGACTTTTAAGAGTTATAAAATATTTCATTCATGATTTTTAATTTGCAAATGGTTTGTCTTGTCCTTATTTGGTTGAATCAATTTCGTATCTTGTATAACTTCATGCAAAAGTTACCATGTTACACACTTTTTTCCTTTTTTTATGTTTCGGTGTTAATGACTAATTGTGCACTAAATTATACGTTATGCTTTTAAAATACGATACTTTTGTATATAAAACTCTAAATTAGAAGATTTTTTTCATTCCAAGTATTTTTTTGATATCTACGAGGTTGAAGGTTACGCTTAGCAGCCCGCTCTATTTTCATCGCCAAAAACATATATTTAGCTTTATACATTAGACTGGCTAGGAGATGGGCTATTCGAGTTTTTTTAAGTTACATTAATTTTTTCATAATGTTATGAACTTGAATAACTTTTTCCTATTGCATATCCTCTTTGAAAGTCCTCGTGTATGACACTTTTTCCATTTTATTTTAAGTTTACAGCGTTATTGGTCAATTGTACGCTAAATTATATGTGCAAGGCTTTGAAATATGATAACTATGCATATAAAGCTTCGAATTATGCGATTTTTTTTCATTCCAAATATTTTTCATTCTTGCATATCCTCTTGAAAAATCGTCATGTGGCACACTTTTTTTCCTTTTAATTTATGGTTCAGCGTTATTGGCCAATTGGACACTAAATTTTATGTTAGGTTTTGAAATACGATAACATTGCACATAAATCCTGAATAAGACCTTTTTTCCATTTCAAGTATTTTTCGATATCTATGAGGTTGTGGATCATGCTTAGATGTCCGACCTTATGTTCATCCACAAAATCAACTATTTAGCTCAACATATTGGAATTTTGAAAGCGACGAAATGTCCCAATCGAGTTTTTTAAGTTACAAATGTTTTGTCTCGTCGTTATGCACTTAAAAAACTTTTGTATTTTTCATATCTCTTTGGAAATTCTCGTGTTTCACACTTTTCCTATTTCATTTTATGTTATCAGCATTATTTGACAATCATGCACTAAATTATACGTTATAATTTGAATATGATAACTTTGCATATAAAGCTCAAAATTAACCAATTTTATTCTCATTCCAAATATTTTTTTCATATATATGACATCATGTGTACACTTAGGAGCTTGACCTTATTTTCATCATCAAAATCAACTATCTAGATCGATACATTAATTTTGGAATCTATGAGATGCCATATTTGAGTTTCTTAAGTCACGTATATTTTGTAGCGTCATTACACACTTAAATTCTTTTCCCTTTTGCATATCCTCATGAAAAGTCTTCTTGTTGCATACTTTTTCCCTTTTATTTGATTTCTACGATGTTACAGGTTGTGCTTAGTAGCTCAAACCCATTTTCATCTTCAAAATCAAATTTAAAATTTAGTACATATCCTCCTAAGAAAGCTGTCATGTTGTACACTTGTTCCCTTTTATTTCTTGTTTCTAACGTAACTAGCCAATTCTTCACTAACTTATACATCAGGCTTTGAAATAGGATTACTTTTCATATAAAGCTTCCAATTAGCTAAAATTTTTCATTCCAAGTATTTTTCCAATATCCCGCAGCGCAACCTCATTTTCATCATCAACATCAACCATTTAGCTCAGTACATTAAATTTTTAGGAGCTACGAGATGCTCTACTTCATTTTTTAAAAATTTTGTATGTTTTGTAATGTCATTATGCTCTTGAACTACTTTTCCCTCTTGCATATCCTCTTGGAATGTTCTCATGTTGCACACTTTTTCTCCTTTATTTATGTTTTCAGTATTATTTGCCGATTGTGCACTAAATTATACGTTATGCTTTAAAATACGATAACTTTTTCATTTCAACATTTGAATTAGATTATTATTTTTCATTCCAAGTATTTTTACAATATCTATGACTTCACACATTGCTTTTGGTAGCCCAACCCTATTTTTATCCTGAAAATGAAATATTTAGCTCAGTACACTGGACCTTTGTTAGCTACGAGATGCCTTAATCGTGTTTCTTAAGTTACGTATGTTTTTCCGTGTCACTATGCCTTTGATTTACTTTTGCTAGATGTATATCTTCTTAGAAATTACTCATGTAGCACACTTTTTATTTTTTTTTTCAACATTATTGACCGATTATGCACTAAAGTATATGTTAGGCTTTGAGATACGATAACTTTCAATATAAAGCTTCCAATTAGATATTATGCACTTGGACAATTATGCACTATTTAGCTTAGTACATTAGAACTTTTTGCAGCTACGAGAAGCCCTAATCAAATTTCTTAAGTTACATATGTTTTGTCACATCATTATGCACTTGGTCGATTGTGGAATAAATTGTACGTTAGGATTTCTAATCAGATACCTATGCATATAAACCTTCAAATAAGAGGATAATTTTTGCATTCTAAGAATTTTTCGATATCTACGACGTCATGGGTTATGCTCAGGAGCCAACCCCATTTCCATCCTCTAAATCAATTATTTTGCTTAATACTTTGGACTCTTTGGAGCTAAGATATGCCATGCCCTATTTGAGTTTCTTAAGCTACGTATGTTTTGGCACGTCATTGAGCACTTGAATTCATTTGTCCTCCTGCATATCCTCTTGGAAAGTCCTCAAGTTGCACACTTTTTGCTTTTAATTTTATGTTTTCAGCGTTATTGACTGATTGATGTACTAAGTTATACAATAGGTTTTGAAATACGGTAACTTTTAGTATAAAGCCTTGAATTAGAGAATTTTATTTTCATCCCAAATATTTTTATGATATCTATGACTTTGCGGATTGCGCTTAGTAACCCAACCCCATTTTCCTTCTCGAAATCAACTATTTAGATTAATGCATTGGACTTTTTGCAGCTACAACATACCCTATTCGAGTTCTCTAAGTTACTTATGTTTTGTCACGTAAATGCACTTGAATTAATTTTGCCTCCTGCATATCCCCTTGGAAATTCCTCATGTTGCACACTTTTTCCATTTTATTTTTTTAGCATTATTGGCCGATTGTGCACTGAATTATAAACTTATCCTTTAAAATACGATAAATTTTCATATAAATCTCTGATTTAGAAGATTGTTTTTTATTCAAATTACATATTCGATATCTACGACTCTATTTTAATCTTAAAAATTAACTATTTAGCTCAGTACATTAGACTTTTGTAGCTACGAGTTTTCCTATCCAAATTTTTTAAGTTATGTATGTTTTGTTGCATCATTATGCACTTGAATTAATTTTTCCCCATGCACATCCTCTTGGAAAGTCCTCTTGTTGAAAAATGTTTCCCATTTATTTTATATCTCCAATGTTGTTGGCCAAATGTGCACTAAATTTCACATTATGCTTTTAAATATGATAACTTTATATAAATACCTCTGAATTAGAATATTCTTATTCATTCCAAGTAATTTTTATTTATATCTTCGATGTTGCGGGCTACGCTTAGCAGCCAATCCTCAATTTCATCTTCAAATTCAACTATTTAGCTCAATATATTAGCCTTTTTGGAGCTATGAGATGCTATATTTGAGTTTGTTAAGTTACGTATGTTTTGTGGTGTCATTATGCACTTAAATTACGTTTTTCTCTTGCATATCCTCTAGCAAAGTCCTCATGTTGCACAACGTTTCCCATTTATTTTATGTATTCAAATTTATTGGCCAATTGTGCACTAAATTATAGGTTAGGCTTTGAAATATAGGAACTTTGCATATAACTTTAAATTAAGTGATACGTTTTTTCATTCCAACCATTTTTTTTATATCTACAATGTTACTGGTTGCACATAGCATTTTGACCTTATTTTCATCCTCAAAATCAACTATTTAACTCAGTACATTGGACTTTTTGCAGCTATGATATGCCTTATTTGAGTTTAATAAGTTAGATATGTTTTGTCATGTCATTATTCACTTGAATTAGTTTGGCTCTTACATATCATCTAGGAAAGTCCTCATGTTGCACACTTTTCTCATTTATTTTATGTCAATAACGTTATTGACCTATTGAGAACTAAATTATATGTTAGTCGTTCAAATACGATAATTCTACATAAAAACCACAGAATTAGAGGATACTTCCTTTTTATTCCAAGTAATTCTTCGACATTGCTGATTGCGCTTACTAACCCAACCCCAATTTCATCGTCAAATCAGCTATTTAGCTCAATACATTGGACTTTTTGGAGCTATAAGATGTCTTATTTGACTTTATGTATGTTTTGTCACGTAATTATGCACATGAATTATTTTTTTTCTCTTGCATATTCTCTTGGAAAGTCCTCATGTTGCAGACTTTTCTTTTCCATTTTATGTCTTCAGCGTTATTGGTCGATTGTGCTCTAAAATATACTTTATGCTTTGAAATACGATAAATTTGCATATAGACGATCCTTGTGTTCATTCCAAATATTTTTGCAATATCTACGATGTCACATAATACTCTTAGTAACCTAAGCCCAATTTCATCCTTAAAACTAACTATTTAGCTCAATACGTTGGACGTTTTAGAGCTACGAGATGCCCTATTTGAATTTCTTAAGTTACGTATTTTTTGTCGCATCATTATGCACTTGAATTACTTTTCCCTCTTAGAAATCCCTCATGTTGAACACTTTTTGTCGTTTATTTTATGTTTTTAGCGTTATTGGTCGTATGTATCAATTCTAAAATCTCTTATTTTTGAGATGTACCTTTACCTTTTTGGTTTATCTGCTTCTTTTTTATACAATTGACATAGTGGTCCAAATCCAAAAAATCAAGAGGTTCTATAATTCCATCTCATACCAAACGTTCCATTCTCAGTTTTAAGATATGATTTAATCATTTATGTCATAAAACAATAGAATTTTCATTCATCGAATTACATTTCGGAGCGACATACAAAATTTCATTGTATGAGAGGATAGTATTGAGCCTATAACGAATATCTAAAATAGATAAATAATTGGTTCCAATCATAGCTGAATGAAATGAAAAGGTAAACTTAAAGACTCCAAATGAACAAAAAATTTCTAATTTATTTAGTGCAAAAACTGAAATAAAGTTTTCTCTAAAAGACAAATAACAAAACACCCTTTAAATAAAAAAATTGATCAGTCTTCATCAAAAGCCTGAATTGTCCAAGATATTCCTTAGCCAATGATACCTCACTAGGCACAAAGCCCTTGAAAACCAGAGGAATGGAATGCTTGACGATCATCAAACACATGTAGTTCAAGATGTCCCAACATTTGAGTTTGTTACATTTCTCAAGAGAACTCGATTCCATAATCATTGAACAAACTTCCCCAATCGCAAGGTCATTACCCATCAAGGCAAGCACAATCAGTAAGTGCTCCTTTCATTGTGAAAAGTTCGATTCATTCAGCATAGAGATCGAACTGATGTTGGTAGAGATACTTGATGGGAATTGCACAACTATAAAACAAAATATAATCCATGTTGGACATGGATTAAAAAAAATAATTGAATTATAACACACGGTCTAATCCTATCACAAGACACTTGCACAACATCAAAATTTCGTCTTTGAACATTAACTTTGACTTGCAATAGATGACTCAATGCATTAAATAAATAATTGAAAACAAACATCTCAAAAATCGTTAACTGATGTGGTTAATTTCAAGTTATAAAATACCCAGACTAACGCTTCCGCAAGAATACGGATGGTATAGTACCAGGGTCGAACACGAGGAATCAATGCAACTTTAAAGCTAGTAACCTAATGAATAGGACGTGTAAAATCAATAAGTGTGTAGAATGCGAATGAAACTAAAGTAACTAACTAACTATCGGAGTAAACTCAATAAATTAAACACCACAGGTTTCGAGAGATGCACGATGATGCAATCATTGGTCATAGATATTATCACGAGTTCAGGGAATTCAAGCTCTAATATAGGAACTAACTGGCATTGACTTGTCCTCCACCTAATGTGCGTACTACCAATCTTCCGATTGCGTAATCTCACCCATTAAATGCATTAAGACTGCTATCCTAGTCCCTAGATTCAATCAAGCGACGTGGCATTGATTCTAAATTGATTAAATCCTAAATCGTGGCTAAGTTCCAAAGTCCAATCCTCTGGCATAGATTCATTAGACTTCTACAATCATTTGTTCAAGTGGCATGCAAGAACGTAAGCATGAAAAACAACCAATCATTCTGAAAAACGATAAGATACCAAAATCATTCATTCAAGTGGCATTCAAGAACGAAAGCATTAAGAATCACCAAGCATAAGGACAAAACTTCGTTAAATATCAGCAAAGCTCTCTAACCTATGGCTATGGACCTACTCGGACATGAACATAGAATACGAAACGCAAAAGATAACCATATTCAACATGGATAAAGAACGAGGTTCTCCCTACTCTATTACCAACGTCTTCAACAGCTCCTCCACGCTCCGGCTTCGTCGCCCCGTCCTTGCCCTTGTACGCGTTATGCTCTCTCTACTCTCTCTATGTGTGCTTTGTTTTCTCTCTAATTTTTTGTACGAATTGGGCTACTCAAGCTCTCTCCTTTTTGCTGTCCTCTTTCCTTCCTCTAATCTTTCCTCTTTGGCCGTCCTCTTTATTTCCTCTCTAGTGGCTGGAATTTCCTTTTTCTTACAGCAACTGCAGTTTTCCTTTTCCGAGTTTTTCCATCTCTTGTTTTACCATTCTTGTATAATTGTCGAAATTTCCTCTTTATTTTCCATCCATGTATCTCATCTTCCTCTTCTCATACCATATTTCCTTTTGGTTTAAGCGGCCAGTACGTTCCTTTTCTTGTTTTGCTAAATTTCCTTTTTGGCTAGTTTCCATTTTCTCGGTTTCTATTTTCTTCAGCAGCTTGTATTTTGATAACACGTAATCCGTTGTAGTTTTTATATCATTCTTAGGTCTAGTTTTAAGTAGATTTATTAGATTTCACTCATTTATCGTGTTTATTCAAAGACTTCATTTACATTTCGTGTTTTGTGTAGGAAACGAAGATATGAGGAGAAACACGAGAGACTATGGCAATTTAACCCCGAAAACGTAGTTGAGTGACAAGGTGCAACTTGTGCAAGGCCATGGATTGAAGTGAACATTCAAACACCGAGCGAAAGGAGCGGAAACAACACTTTAGGACATGCACGCTCGGGCATTGGAAGTGTGCCCAGTCGGGCTAATTGCTACCAAACAACCCCGTAGCTTTGCACGACTCGGGCACTCAAGGAACATGACCAAGAAGAGGTGCCCGCTCGGGTGGCTTTGCAGTGCCCGCTCGGGCTAATTCATGCCAAGAAATCACCGTAGGTTTGTGCCCGCTTGGGCTGAAGACTTACACGATCGGGCTAGGCTGCCCGCTCGGGCTGAATGAAGGTAAATGGTCGGGCACAAGGCCTGCACGAGCGGGTACAAGCTGTGCCCGCTCGGGCCCTTGATTTTCTCAACAAATTCCAAGGATTTAGAACAGCCAAATCATGAGAAATCAGATCTATTAAAAGGGGATTCAAACCAAATTGAAAGGGGGACGATTCAGGGACATTAGAGACAGATTTGGAGAGAAGAAGAAGGACGGAACGAGGGATCCGAAGCATGGAGGATCTATTGAAGACGTCGGTATATGAATAGGGAGTCATCTCTTTCTCTATCTATGTCGAACTTAGAATTCTCTTGTGTTTCCTTTGTTGTATTCATGTCTGAGTAGATCCTTTGCCATGGGTTAGAGAGTATTGCCATGTTGTAATGAAGTCTTGAGCTTAATGAATGGTGGATCGTAATGCTTTCATACTTGTACGCCACTCGATATGAATAAATTCGGTATTTGATCATGTTTTCGGATTGATTGATTGATCTTAATGCTTTCATTACTTGTACGCCACTCGAATGAATGATGTTAGAAGTCTAATAAACCAACGCCAGGGCATTAGACTTTGGAAACTAGCCATGATTTAGGGTTTAATCGGTTTAGAATCTACGCCAGGTCAATCGATTGAATCTAGGGATTAGGATAGCGGTCGTAATGCGTCTATGTATGTAAGATGCGCAATGGATACATTGGTATATGCATGCTAGATAGTGGACAAGTCTACGCCAGTCAGTTCCTATAGGAGAGCTTGAATTCCCTGAACTCGTGACAATACCTAAGACCAATTATCCTTTTAAAACTTCGTTACATTGTCGTGCAACTCTCAATACCTATGGTGATTAGTCCTTGAGTCATCCCTATCATTAGTTTAGTTTAGTTAGTTTGCATTGCATTTGCATTCCATCACTAATTGATTTTACACGTCTTATTCATTAGTCCAATAGCTTATAAGTCGCATCAATTCCTTGTGTTCGACCCTAGTTACTACACGATCCGTATTCTTGCGGAAGCGTTAGTCTAGATAATTTATTACTTGA
>CM071862.1:9692783-9719783 GCA_036759665.1 Gynandropsis gynandra
AAGCTACACCCAACGTCCAGCACACAATTGGGACATTGACAAAATGCCCAAGGTGAAGATGAAGCCTTCACCACAAAGGCATACACACCAAAATATTCTGGAGACATTGGAAGAAACAAGCGATAAAAGCCTAACCGGTTTCATGGAGTATACAACCGGACTTATGGACAGCTCGACCAGAATTTTTGGATAGCACGATCTAGCCCCCAACTTAGAGAACATCATGATCAAATTTAAGGAAGACATGATTGATCGTGCAAGGAACTCCACTGATCCGCGTGCTATGTCTTATCGAGAACATATTGCACGCGAGACACTGTGCACACGACGACGTCGAGGACGTCCACCTAATGGGTAGCATTTGGTCAAGCTCGAGACCTTAAACGAGCGCTTATCGGGAGGCAACCCGACGTTTGCATTTTCTTTTTATTTCGTTTTCGGACTTATTCTTTTTCTTTTCACATTGATTTACTTGGTGGATAGTATTCCTTCCTTTGGATTGTGTGATTCTTTTCACAGGTTTTTCAACGTCGATATCATCCTTGAGGAGGAGACGCATACAACATCCGGATGCAAACACGGGATTGCAAGATACACAAGGTGCACACGTTCTAACCCTTATTCTTCCCGTTGTTTGGTATGCGAGATTCTTTTAGGTTTTGAACATCGGGACGGTGTTTCATTCAAGTCTGGGGGGAATACTCGTCGAGTATCGTGCATGTGATTAGGATTAGATGATTAGGATTAGATGTAGATTTTTGTTTTTTTAGGATAAACGGATGGATACCTAGCATGAATTGTCGACCTTTAGTCATTATTGTGCGACTTTGTCGAATCGTGAACTATAGTCTAGGTGTGTTTAGAAGACTTCTTGATTTCCGATTAGTTGAAGTAACTGTGCTTGAAACCATGACTTATAGTTACATTCACCTCCTAAGTTTCATGCTTGTTTGATAGATTTTAAGCGTTCATTAGATTCCACACGCTTATACTCCGCTGTCAATGTTCTATCCTTGGATAAGTCTTAACTATTTTAGGTTTTCATTGACATGAGTACATCGAGATTGATGGTTCGGGTCTAAGTGGTGGGTTGAGGCGCTATTCTACGTCTTAAGGGTTAGAGTTATGCGTATTCTTCATAGAAAAAGAGAAGTAAAAAATCAGAAAAATAAGCTTCAATGACGCATCTCTTCACTCCGCTAAGGTTACGAGACCTTATGAGTGTGCCATACGCAGCCTGGGTCTAATTAGAAAGCCACCCTCTTTGACTTCGATGTCCTAGGAACAAAGCGTGGATCTATAAAAATGAGAAAAGAAAAAAAAAAGAGAATTAGAACGAGAATTTGAACTTAATGATATCTCAAGCTTAGGAGAGTTGGTATGGAAATCGCTTGGTCGTTGTTTAGGAGTACGGATTAGACTTAGGTCATTGGTAGGATTGCATGGTTCGAGACTTTCGGCAAGTGGCGTATTGACAAGAAATCACATTCGTATCCTAACAAACTCGAAAAGGGCATCTTTCGGCTCTAAAAATCCAACGTATAGACCTAAATAAAGCATTTTGAGCTCAAAAAAGGGGTCGGTCTGCCTTGAGTGATAACACGTAATCCGTTGTAGTTTTTATGTCATTCTTAGGTCTAGTTTTAAGTAGATTTATTAGATTTCACTCATTTATCGTGTTTATTCAAAGACTTCATCTACATTTCGTGTTTTGTGTAGGAAACGAAGATATGAGGAGAAACACGAGAGACAATGCAATTTAACCCCGAAAATTTAGTTGAGTGACAAGGTGCAAATTGTGCAAGGCCATGGATTGAAGTGAACATTCAAACACCGAGCGAAAGGAGCGGAAACAACACTTTAGGACATGCACGCTCGGGCATTGGAAGTGTGCCCGGCCGGGCTAATTTCTACCAAACAACCCCGTAGCTTTGCACGACTCGGGCACTCAAGGAACATGACCAAGAAGAGGTGCCCGCTCGGGTGGCTTTGCAGTGCCCGCTCGGGCTAATTCATGCCAAGAAATCACCGTAGGTTTGTGCCCGCTCGGGCTGAAGACTTACACGATCGGGCTAGGGTGCCCGCTTGGGCTGAATGAAGGTAAATGGTCGGGCACAAGGCCTGCACGAGCGGGTAGAAGCTGTGCCCGCTCGGGCCCTTGATTTTCTCAACGAATTCCCAAGATTTAGAACAGCCAAATCATGAGAAATCAGATCTATTAAAATGGGATTCAAACCAAATTGAAAGGGGGACGATTCAGGGACATTAGAGACAGATTTGGAGAGAAGAAGAAGGACGGAACGAGGGATCCGAAGCATGGAGGATCTATTGAAGACGTCGGTATATGAATAGGGAGTCATCTCTTTCTCTATCAATGTCGAACTTAAGATTCTCTTGTGTTTCCTTTGTTGTATTCATGTCTGAGTAGATCCTTTGCCATGGGTTAGAGAGTATTGCCATGTTGTAACGAAGTCTTGAGCTTAATGAATGGTGGATCTTAATGCATGGACGATCTATTGAAGACGTCGGTATATGAATAGGGAGGAATCTCTTTCTCTATCTATGTCTAATTTAGTATTCTTTTGTGTTTCGTTTTCTGAGTTCATGTCCAAGTAGATCTATTGCCATGGGTTAGAGAGTATTGCCATGTTGTAACGAAGTCTTGAGCTTAATGAATGGTGGATCTTAATGCTTTCATACTTGTACGCCACTCGATATGAATGAATTCGGTATTTCATTCCATCACTATTTGATTCATCACGTCTTATTCATTAGTCTAATAGCTTATAAGTCGCATCAATTCCTTGTGTTCGACCCTAGTTGCTATACGATCCGTATTCTTGCGGAAGCGTTAGTCTAGGTTTTATTACTTGAGCTTAACGCACATCATATTTCATTTTCCTCATGTGCACCAACGATTTCCTTTTGCTTTTTTCTCATTTTCCTCTTTGTTTTGCTGATTTCTTTCTTGTTCTTGCATTTCAATTAATTGTTCCAGCAGTCATTTCCATTTTCTATCTTTGACGGTTGTAGTTTCCAATTCTCTTGTAGGCGGCAATCTTTCCATTTTTGTGTAGACGGTTGGAAGTTTACATTTTTTTTCCAGAAACTTGCTTCTATTTTATGTAAACCATGTTTCCTTTTCATGTTCCAACCGTGCTCTTCTTACTTTCGTTCTAGCAACTAAAATTTTCTATTTTTGTTCCAACCACCGAAAGTTTCCATTTTTGTAAGCGGCCATTGTTTCCATTTTTTGTAAGCGGCCATTGCTTCCATTTCCCTTCTCCGGTTTATGATTCTTTGGATGCTGACCGTGCATAGTTGATAGGAGAGTGGTTTTGCTTAGTTTTGCTTCATTTACTCATGCTTGTATCTCGATATTTCATTTCTTGCAATAACATGAGAAAACGCTAAAAGAGGACTAAATGATGCTTTAATGCTTGGTAAAGTTCAAATGAATGATGAATCTAACTATAAAAAGAGAGTAAAATACTATAACAAAATTGGCGTTATCAAACTCCCCCAGACTTGAACCTTTGCTCGTCCTCTAGCAAGACTAGAACTAAGCACGAGAGGAGTTAGACAACAACCGGAAACTAGCACAATCAACTCGCACCGAGTTTAGACCCCTATCTACCGAAAATCACTAACTGTGCAATCTTGCACATATCCTGAGTTCATTTCACTAACCCCTAGATAACATCCAAGCGATCTCCATCCCTATTCTAATGCACAAACAGTTCGATACCATTCTTAAGACAATTATGATTCTTTTTCTTTTCTTTCTTTTTTCGATTCTCTTTTTCTTCTTTTCGGTTTCCACACATTTTTTTCAAAATTCGCACTCGGTTGCTAGGACGTCAAAGTTGAAGAGGACAGCCTTTTACTTAGACCCAGGTTGCCAATTGGCACACTCATAAGGTCTTTTAACCTTAGCGGAATGAAGAGGTTGCATCATTGCTGATTTTCTTTCATTCTTTTTTTTCTTTTGATTGAACTATTGTGATTACGCATCGACTCTAACCCTTAGGACGTAGAAAAACCACCTCGACCCACCACCTAGACCCAAACCATCAATGTTGATGCACTCATGTCAATATAGGGCTGAAAAAGTTAATGAACTTAGACTATTGACAGTTGAGTGTAAGTGCATGGAAATATAATGATCGGAACACAATAAAGAATGAAAGGTATGCTCAGAGATATAAGTGCTTGGGATTGAAGCCTAAGGGGAGGAATACAACTATAGGCTATGGATTCATGCACGACCACTAACTAATCGATATTTAAAGGTACATTTCAGCGAACCTAGACTTTTGTTCCCGATTCAACAAAGTTGCACAGAGATGACTAAAGTTCGAAATTTTTCATACTAGACATCCGTCCGTCTATTCCTAACAAAACTAACATAAAAGCAAAATAAATAGAGAACTCAACATCTAAATCCTAATCACAATCATGACTTTCGAAGAGAACCCTCAGACTTGAACGCAACACCGTCCCGGTGTTCAATACCTAAGAGAAAGACTAACATGCAAAAACTCGGGGAAAAATACGATAGATAGGAACGTGTGCACCTGATGCGTGCTTGATGTCCTGAGTTGATGCAGCTGGGCGTGCGCGTCTTTCCTTATGTTGTGGATGATTTTGAAGTGGAAAATCGGTAACAAAAGTAATATAATCCGAAGGAGACAGTACGATACATCGGGGTTGTTGGTAACGAGCATGCTTGTGACAAGAATAAGAGTCAAATTCTAAAAAAAAACTAAAACGAAATAACTAAAAGGATATGGGACTCAGGTTGCCTCCCGAGAAGCGATTGTTTAATGTCATGATCCTGACCAAGATGTTACTCATCAGGTGGACGTCCTCGACGTCGTCGTGTGCATAGCGTCTCGCGTGCATAGTGTGCTCGATTGGGTATAGCACGCGGATCAGCTGAGCTCCTTGCACGATCAATCATGTCTTCCCTAAAATTGGTCATGATGTGCTCTAAGTTGGGGGCTTGATCGTGCTGTCTAAAAATTCTGGTCGAGCTGTCCATAAGTCCGGTTGTGTCCATGAAACCGGTTAGGCCTTCGTTGCTTGTTTCCTTCAGCGTCTCCAGAAAGTTTTGGTGCGTGAGCCTTTCTACTGAAGGCTTCATCTTCGTCTTGGGTGCCTTTTCAATGCTCCAATTGTGTGCTGGTCGTTTGGTGTAGTTTCTCGGCGTCTCGGGATTGTTTATGTATTAATTTGCATCGCATGTAGCTCGGTTTGTGCGGAAGTCTCGGTCGGGGGTTTCCTTCTTATTTTTGTTGTCAAACAGCTCATTTGGTATCTTATATAATCCTTCTCCAGTTGCTAAGAGAGTCATATCTAGGGACTCCGTATTCCCAAATAACTCACAAACTTCCTTGGCTATATTCTCAAAGACGCCATCGAGGAACACGAAGTCGATAACGCACGGTTGCTCAAATGTGTCAATTAAGTTGAACTCTACTTCCACCTCGTGTTTCTTCTTATGCTCATCAATGTCCATAGCCTTATCTGCTGCTGTGTTAGATTCTTCCCCTTTTTCAAATATCGAGGGAGTTGGCATATCCACCATTTTCATGCGTTGACATTGTGGGAATGGCAATGGAGGTGGCCTCAGATCTGGTTTTACGTACTTTGGCTCCTCTTTCTCCTCGGGTTTGTTTTTATGCTCTTCAACGTTACAGCCTTTTTCCATTGTTGTAGTAGACGTTTCATCCTTTCCAAATATTGAAGGATTAGGTTGGTCTACCATCTTCCTAAGTTGACGTTGTGGAAACGGTAAAGGAGGTTGCCTCGAGGTTGGTTTTACATATTTTGGCTCCTCTTCCTCCTCAAGATTCTCCTTAAGCTTGTTGACAGTCGTTTCTGCTACTGTGATAGATGTTTCACCCCTTTTAGACATCAAAGTAGGCTGAACCACCGTCTTACAATTCCTTAGGCAAATTTTGTTGACATGCTCACAAGGATTTGTTTCTGAACTTCCCGATAGAACTTCCCGATAGAACTTCCCGATAGACCGCATGGGTTGATTAAGTCACAAGGGTCGCTTGAGTCGGTAGAAGTCTAATGTATTCTTAATTGGTTATTTTGCAGGTGCCACTAAAGTCAAAGTTTGTGTATGAATTCAAACACATGGACAGAATGCCGAAGATCACCATCAACTGTTATCCTCACGAGACAATAGAGAAGTTGAGAGGAATGTTAGATTAATATGTGTTGCATTACTTCGAGAATGAGTCACAATTTAGGCATTTATTCCATTTCAAATGTGAGTCCACATTGACGAAGGTTCAAATGTCTGTCCTACTAAATCACTCCATGATTGTACGAGACAAGGAGTTGTGATTCGTCTTAAACGGTGTTCCCATCTGGTACTCTATAGTAAAGAATGAACTAATTTTTGGATTGAACTGCGGACCATATCCCAAAGGATGGGAGTCCAAAAGGGGTTATACATTCAGGCTGAACAATTTCGGCTGTGGAAAGGTGATCGCCGCACAAGTCAGTGAAAAGCTTGTGAAGGCGAAGAATTCCGACGACCGGACGAGGTAGGTAACTTTGATATTGTTGGAGCAAGTTATAGATCACAAGCCTTCATCAGACAACTTTATCAGCCATGATCTCATTGACATGGTTGATTACTTGGAATTTTGTGAAGGCGTTCCAGGAGATTTACACATTCGAGATGAAGGGAAACCGAGAGAAAAGAACACGCAGTGGAAACACAAAGTTTTCTCGGTTTTCCCTTAGTGAGATTTGATTCGTAGACAGATCTAATTAGGGTTTCTTAGGACATACCTTGATGTATTGTAACGTAATGCCTGGATCTGTGAGTCACGGGCAGAAGCGAATCTCCCCTACCTCTATCAATATCCACATGGACGAAGGACATCTGGACAAAGTCGAAAACCCTAGTTGCTAGATTAGGGTTTCGGCCTCTAGGTTACTTTGGGCGAAGTGCCTTTTCTTTTTGTGTGTCGAGAACATAGCTTAAGCATTCTATTTATAGCGAAAACAATTTAACCCTAACTTAAAAACCTAATTAGGTTTTCGCCCAATTAATCCAAATGGGCCGAATTAGGCCCAATTAACTTGAATTCATAATTCAATTAGAATTGGCCCTAATAACTAGAATTATTCTCAATCCTATTCATAATAGAATTAGCCCATTTACATGTCCAACTCCATTCGTCTTTATGTGTGACCCAATAGGTTCTCATTGCGTTGATAACAAATAATGAGTGGTGTCTAGCAGCACACCATTATTTCCTAAGCAATGAGAATGTTTGTGACTCGACATTACCAATCTCGTGATTTATGTATATTAATCCTTTTGGCATTGATTTCTAGATTGAACACGAGTCTTGGAACATATCATACTCATCTAGTTCAATATGTAAGCTCGTGATATCACTCCTGTTATATAGGAGGGACAAATCCTTATCTCGATCAACCAACATCTTACTACATAAGCAAATTGCATATCAGATCACTATCTTGTTTGTCCACCCATTTACAACTGATGTTTGATAGTGTCACAACATGCAATTGCTTGTGTTAAGATCTCTCGTGATCTCAATTCATAGGATTACATATACCATAATCACTATGAGAATCGCTATAATACTCATATAACAATCCATGTAGCAATCTCATGGCGGATCGATCCAGTATATTGTCCTCTAACATGTACCTATGTGTTAAATTGATATTTCATATCAATTTACACATACTAGTCTTGATGCAACATTGATATCCTTCTTCTAAATGATGCTCGACTATAAATGTTTTAAAACTATCTGAAATTATATTTATAAGGATATTCTTTTATATATTTATATATGTAGATAGTAAGTCAAATGAAATAACATAATGCCATTTTATAGAAAATGTCATGATACATCAGAAATACTCAAATAAGAATTATCCAAATGATTGGACTCTAGATCATACTCCAACAGGAGAAGCTTGTGGATACTTTCCACAAGCACATTAGTGGGGAATCATCGAAATCAACATGGTATTGTGGCGGTTTCATTATTCCACTAAGGGTAAGTTGTATATATTATTCGAGTAACTTGAATTTTTTCGTCTTTTTTTGCATTTTTATCATTTTCTTTTAATGTTTCAGTTACTTCCATTCGAAACCATCCTTAGTTTAGGCGGAAAGGGATGGTATGTTGATGTTATGGATGTGGATCCATCATGCCCAAGGATGTGCAAGAAGAGGGTTAAATCCAATTTTAACGCGAAGTATGTAGACGTGATAAGGCAAATCGGAGATTCTAAGGTAACAATTACACAAGGGTCACAAGGGTAAAAAAGATTACAAAGGGTCATAATGGTTATTTTTTGTTTTTGCAGGATATTCAAAGTATTCTTCATGCTGAACACGAAGAGGAAGCTTTACTTTTTGATCTAGAGGATTATGAGGGATGCCACCATCCCGATGTTCAGATATGGATTGAACATCTACGTAGAAATTCGAAGGGTATTAGTTGGGAGGACATACGTAAGCAAGAACTGCTGACGCAAAAAGTAGGTCTTTGTGATCAAAAGAAGGGGAAAGGAAAGGGGACTAAGAGGAAGAAGAGTGTGGGTGAAAAAGCAACAGAGGTTGTACATATTCCACCCATATCTGAAGCTGATGAAGAGGAAGGATGGGTAGGTGTTGCTGAAGGTGATGAAGAAAGAGAAGGTGATGTTGAAGCTGAAGGTGAAGCAGAAGATGATGATGAAGCTGAAGCTGAAGGAGAAGAAGTTGCAGTCTCTCAGAAACTAGAGCATAAAATAATAAAAGAAATAAAGAAGTCAGAGAAAAGAATCATCAACACCGTAAGAGACCTTCTAAGAGATTTCGGGTTTCATGTTCCTAATCTAAAATCAAAGGCGGAATATCCCAAAGGTGCTGAAAAGGAAGAATCAAAGTCTACCGAGAAATATGCGAGCATCGGACACCAATATTCCGGCACTTTAAGAGATGATTATTTTGAACTCTTTCGACGTCAAAATCTAGTGTCAAAAAAAGAGCCAAGCGAAGACCTGGTTGAGCCAGAGGCTTAAAATGACTCTGAAGGTGGCTCAAAAGAGGATTTGGCAAACATTTCGAGATTAGTTGAAAAGCTTACATCGTCGCCAGCATTCCTCCAATTGAATACATTTCCGAAGAGGTTGCTACAGTGGTTGCTCCTGTCGAAGTTCCACCAAGTAAGTAATATTTAGTGAAAAAGGTCATTTGAGTCAATTGCGAGTCGGCATGGATCACAGTGGTAGCCTGGGTCGCTTGGGTCGCATGGGTCACAAGGGTCTCATAAGTCATAGGGTCGCAAGAGTCGCATGGGTCACATGGGTTGCATATGTCCCATGGGTTGCAAGGGTAGCAAGGGTCACATTAATGTATCGAATGATGAGTCTAATGAATGAAGTAATTTTTTATACAGATGTTATCATTGGTGTTCCTGAGGAGGTTCCTGCCGAGGATACTCTAGTGGGTCCTATCGATGAGGTTGCCACTGAGGAGGTTCCTACCGAGGATACTTCAATGGGTCTTGTCGAACAAGTTTCCGCTAAGGAGGTTCCTACCAAGGATACTCCAGTGGGTCCTGTCGAAGAGGTCTTCACTTAGGAGGTTCCCGTCAAGGATACTCTAGTGGGTCCTATCGAAGAGATCACCGCTGAGGACGATCTTGCCGAGGATACTCCAGTAGGTCCTATCGAAGAGGTCGCCACTTAGGATGTTCCTACCGAAGTACCCCCAAGTAAGTAATATTTAAGTCACATAGGTCGCATTGGTCGCATGGGTCACAAAAGATCGCATTGGTCGCATTGGTCACAAAAGATCACATTTGTCGCATGGGTCCCATGGATCGCTATTTCCCAATGGTCGCATGGGTCACAAAAGGTCACATTGGGCGCATAGGTCGCTATTTCCCATTGGTCGCATGGGCCACCATGGTCGCATATATCACATGGTCATATGGGTCGCAGGGTCGCATGGGTCGCATGGGTTGAAGGGTCGCATGGTCGCATGGATCACATGAGTTTGATGAAGTAAATTTTATGCAGATGCTAGACCTTTATCGAAGGAGTCTGAGCCATATGTTGAACCTCCGCAAGTAACTGAACGAATTTTAAGACAACAGAAGGCAAGACATGAACCATATGTTGAACCTCCGCCGGCGAAAAGAGCAAAAATAAGGTGAGGGAGAGGGTGAGGAAAAGCTATTGATACAGAACCCGCAGAAATTGTAGTTCAAGAACCTGTAAAAAAGCTGGTTCAAGAACCCGTAAAAAAGGTTGTTCAAGAACCTACATGGAATTCACATTTGTGTGGGAGCCAAAAGGATTGGAAGGGGGTAGGATAACCCAAAAGCATTTGTTCATTGACACTAGCGGTATAAAATTCACTACGCTATATTGTAGATTGTCTCCGGGGGCCAAAGTTTTGGGAGATCATATTAAAGGCCAACTTTTGTCTTAAAGATGATGTAAGTTTATTTAACCCTTAGTCACGAAAGTCACAAAAATCACACAGGTCATTTTGTGTCATATGTATTCATGTGTGTAACTTTTTTGTTTTGCATCAATTGGATGAGGCGTTGTTCGAGCAATATACTTGCATGAGCATATTCCCTTACATATATCAGAATTATTACGTTTGTCCTATGGATTTCATGCAGATGTTCATGCTGTGGATGTACGAGGATATGAAAGAATTGCCGGAAACTTTGAGTGAATATTTGGATGGCAAGTATCCTTTCAGAAGTAAATACAAACCAGTGACTCACTACGATGGCTTGGTCTCGATTCTAAACATTCCATCATCTGAAAGTTGATATGTATTTGTTCATTGGATACCCATGAAAGTGGATTTCAAACCACGATGCATCATGATATACGACTGCCAGAGCAACATGAAGGAATCGCATATCGATCCGGTGATTTAGATGCTAAGAAAAGCTATCCCCAAGATGCTCTGACTCGGAGGGCTTCCTTCTTTGGCTTCTGGACAAGATAAATGACAGTACGAGTATTATGAAGGTCTGTTACAGAACAAAAGCGCGAGTGAATGTGGTGTTTATGCTTTCAAATTCTGAGAAGTCAATGTAATGAAAAGATGTGGGATTTTACCCTTAATTTGCGACGACAATGTTGCTTTAATACGTAAGAAGATGGCTACTGATGTATTTGGGAATGGAAGATGTATCATTGTACCCCAAGAATAATTTGATCATATTTATTTGTAAATAAATTGATAAATTATTATTTATTTAAAATTGATGCATATTATTTGTAAAAAAATGATTTGAGTCATAAGAAATATTCTTTTTACTAATAAAAAAGAGTCGTAGGGATCGTAGAGGGGTCAAAGGGTCACAGAGGTACAAGGGTCGGAGTGATACAAGGGTCGCAGAGGTATAAAGGTCGCAGAGGTACAAGGGTCGCAAGGGTTCAAAGGTCATAGGGGTACAAGGGTTGCAGAGGGGTCAAAGGGTCAAAGGATCGCACATGTACAAGGGTCATAGAGGACCCTTGGACCCTTGCAACCATTGTACCTCTGCGACCCTTGTACCTCTACATCCCTTGTACCCCTCCGACCCTTTGCCCATCTGCGACTCTTGTACCCCCTACAACCCTTGTACCCCTATGCAATCCTTGTACCTCTACGGTCCTTTTATTCTTGCGACCCATGAACCTCTACGACCCTTGTACCTCTGCAATCCTTTGACCCCTCTACGACCCTTGTACCCCAGCAACCCTTGTACCCCTACGACCCTTGTACCCCTACGACCTTTTTGACTTTTTGATATGAATAAAATTTAAAAAATGATAAAAATAATTAATTATTTACAAATAAAATTATTTACAAATAATATGAATCAAATTTAAAGGATGACATGATGTGATCCTTGTCCCTCTACGACTCTAGTTTTTCTTCGACCCTTGTACCTCTGTGACCCTTGTACCTTCTGTGAACCTTTTTCCTCTACCATCCTTGTACATTTGCGACCTTTGTGCCTCTCCAACCCTTGTCCCTTTGCCACCCTTAGGCCCTCGACCCTTGTCCCTATGCGACCCTTGTACCTCTGTGGCCCTTGGACACCTGCGACCCTTGTCCCTTTGTGACCCTTGAACCCCCCTCGACCCTTGTATCTCTACGACCCTTGTACCTCTGTGACCCTTGTTATAATAATAGTAAACCCATAATAACACTGATACTAACAATAATACTAACTCTAGAATAATAGTAAAAAACCAACCAAATACAAACATTAAGTTCAAGTTCAAGGGAATGTTGTTGTTCAAGGGAATAATAGTAAAAAACCAACCGAATACAAACATTAAATTAAACTATGTTGTTGTTAGACCCTGGTTGAAGGACAAAACGAAGCACAAGTGTTGCTCCATTGGAGACCAGATCGGCTGTGAGGGAACAACCCTCGTTCTATCCATTCTCGTGACAAAACTTTCTCCAACCCCCTCTGATGCTAGTGCCACCACGAGTTACGGGCCTTAAATGTGCTGACCACGCCTTTCCTTGATCGTTTATCAGAAGTATCTTACATCGTCTACCATAAAGACCACTAGACCTCGGAAACCCTTTCGGAAGGTTCAGGGACATCAACCAAGTTATATCAGTAGAAATGATTAAAATCGAATAAATAACCGAAGTGATATATGATGAATCGGTTTGAGTCACTTACCAATGCATCTACAACCAAATTTGATCCCATGGCTGGTACCGTGAAAATCGTCTGAGCAGAAGAGTATCACCCTGCTTCTGCATATGATGATAATATAGATGATCCATATTATAGATTACACATATCTTCTCTGAAGCCGGTGACATTAAAAACCATGTCACATTCGTAACGGAAAATTAAGAAATCCCCAATACCAAATTCATGGTCCTTGGAAAATCTTTCCATCCATCAATGAATCTGGAGCCATCCAACTTGACTTCCCATCTTTGTTAAACACATCTGATATAAGCGTTGTCGTGTTTTATGGATTTAAAAGCATAAAAGGATAGAAACCAATCCAAATAATATATTTAAAATGTTAAACTAATTAATGTCAATTGAGGGTCGCATGGATCGCTTGGTCGCATATATGGATCAATAGATGATAACTCGGCGAATTTATGGATTTAAAAGGATAACAGGACAAAAAACCAATCAAATAATACATTTAAAATGTCAAACTAAGTAATGCCAATTGAGGGTCGCAAGGGTCACTTGGTCCCATATATAGACCAATAGATGCTAACTCGGCGAATTTATGGATTTAAAAGGCTAAAAGGACAAAAACCAATCAAAAAATACATTTATAACATCAAACTAATTAATGCCAACTGAGGATCGCATAGGTCGCATGGGTCGCTTGGTCGCATATGTGGATCACTAGATGCTAACTCAACGAATTTATGGATTTAAAAGGATAAAAGGACAAAGCCAATGAATATAATATATATACAACGTCAAACTAATTAATGCCAACGGAGGGTCGCATAGGTCGCATGGGTCGCTTGGTCGCATAAATGGATCAATAGATGTTAACTCGCTGAATTTATGGATTTATAAGGATTAAATGACAAATACCAACGTCAATCAATGGTTAAAATGGATTATGACCCATGTGTCCCAAGAAGTGTACAACGAATGTCTGTTTTTCAAAAGTGATAGTAGTATTTTAAGAACCCGTTGGATGAGTTTGAGAAAATTAAAAAAAAAAATACATTCAACATTTTGTTGAAATGTCGATATTGATTTTATTGTCTACATTGATTCTTAATTAGACATATACAACTCAAATATATTGATAATGAAATTTTAAAAAAGAAACGCATGGGTCACATGGGTCGTTTGGTTGCATATATGGATCAATAGATACGAACTCGAAAAATTTATGGATTTATAAGGATTAAATGAAAAAAAAACTTCGTCTTCAAGTCTTCTGTTTTTTTCTTGTTTGGTATTGCAGTCCAGAGTTATCTCCTGCCATGTACTTTGTCTTCCAGTCACATTTTAAGAGTGACCCAACACCATCACCAAGGTCACCCCCGCAACTTGTTAGTGACTGCATAGAGACCGAGTCCACCGATTACCAAGACCTTGAGTAAATAATAGACAACATGATGCCCTACGTCCACCATGTCACCTTCATCATTTTTCGGAAGAGTCACATAGGTCGGAATACAGGATTCTTATAGCGAAACGACAAGTCACATGGGTCCGAAGGGTCACATGGGTCAGAAGACAGGAGTTTGGCATCAAAATGACGAGTCACAATAGTTACATTGGTCGCATGAGTCGCATAAGTCACATGAGTCGCACAAGGGTCATGTGTGGTCGCATTGGGTCGGATGGGTTCCCATTTACTTGATTTAAATTAATCCAATTGAGGGTCACACAAGGCTCGTATTGGGTCAAATGAGTCGGATGGATTCCCGTTTAAACTTGTTTATACTTTAATCCAATTGAGGGTCGCATAAGGTCATATTTAGGGGTGGGCATTTTGGTTTACCCGGATCGACCCCGACCAAATAACCCAACCCATGAGATATATGAGTTCTATAGAAAACCCATATGGGTTCAATATCAAAAACCAATTTAGGTTCGGGTTAGTTCGGGTTCGGGTTCGGGATAACCCGAGGAATCCAAACAACTTGAAAAAATTCAAAAAAAAAAGGAAAACCCTAAATCTAACGCACATCCTCTCTCTCACACACACGCATCGTCGGCTCCTCCTAAAAAGTTTTCCTAAAACGTTTTTACTTGGTATTATTGATGGATTTTTACTTTTGTATTTTTTTGAATTTTTTGTATGTTAAAATTGGAATTATCCCAAAAATTCACAAAAACCCATAAAACTTGTTATAAAACCTGAATTACTCGTACCTAAATAACTCAAAAAAACCGAAGAACCCGAATTACCCGAAATATCTAAATAACTAAAATACGATTCGGGTTTTTGGATTCAATGTTTCAAAACCCAAACAACCCGAACCCAGACTGAAACCCGAAGAACACATACCAAAAACAAAATGGGTTCAATTTTTTATAACCTGAGAAACCCAAACCCAGACGGAATCTGAGGAACCCACCCCGAAATTCGGATTGCCCACCCCTAGTCATTTTGGGTTGCACGAGTCGGATGGTTTCCCGTTTAAACTTGATTGTAATTTATTCCAATTGAGGGTCGACGATTTTATGGATTTTATGTAATTATAAACAATATATGCAAAATAAGATATTTTCAACATTTAAATATTTATTTATAATGATTGACAAAGATCATGAAGGTCACAAAGGTTACAAACAAAGGAAAAAAAAGAAGATTGCAAAAGTTAAAAAAAAGGAAATAAAAATGTTACATAAGGTCTCAAAGGTCACAAAGCTAAAGAGAATCGTGTGTGACTCAATGCATCTCCAAGTTCACCTCCAACAGTGACCTTAAGTACCGCGGGTACAGAACAATGTCTGAGTCTGCCAATTCCCAAGATCTTATATTGTCCAGATACGAAACAATATCCTCCATCCACATTGTAATGACTTGTGTGTATCTACATAGGGACCGAGTCCGATGATTACCAAGACCTTGAGTAACACATAGACAGCATGATGTCCTGCGTCCACCATGTGACCTTCGTGACAAAGGTTAGAAAGGTCACAAAGGTAACAAAGGTTGTTCAGAGAATTTAGGGTTAGAGACTTAGAAAAAAGAGGAGAGAGATGGGATTCTCCCGATTCAATCTCATCTCAAATGGGTGTGATGGTGAGAATTAGAAAATTTGATTAACCTTTTAATATAGGGGTAACAGAGATTGATGGACAGAGAGTGTCAAAAAGATAGAAGTCTGACATCGAAATGACGTGTCGTAAGGGTCTTGAGTGTGGCATTCGTAAAAAGAGCATAGCCAGCATTGGAAAAGCCATAATTCTGACATCGAAACGACTTGTCACAAGGGTCACATGGGTCCCATGGGTCGCAATGGGCACATGGGTCGCAAGGGTCGCAAGGGTCGCGGGGGTCGCAATGGCCGCAAGGGTTGCACGGGTCGCATGGGACACAAAGTTCGCAAGGGTCGCAAGGGTTACAATGTTCGCAAGGGTCACATGGGTCAAATTATAATGAAGAATTTATCGAATTATAATGATGAAAGTCACAAAGGTTTAGTCGAAATAATACAAATAATATAATATTACAAACTAATAATACAAATAATATAATTTTACACACTAACTAACCTTTCTTTCTTTCTTTTTGAATTTGTCGTTGTCTCGGTTGTAACGTTCCAAACACTGTCAGTGATGCTGGAATTTGAACCCGTTTGTCTCGATAAAGATAAGGTTTTTCTCAACAACGATGAGATAGTTCTCCAAGCCTCACCGGTCTAGGATAACGATTCTCTTTATGCCGTCCACTTTACCTTTTCTCAGCGAGTATAGGAGGTAGAACCGTAACTTCATAATATTGAGGAGGAGTGTTCCAATCACTATAATCAGGAACCCAATACGCGTTTTCTTGGTATGCTAAACGCCATGTCTCCCGAAAGTAGTATGTTGAACATAGTTCTCATATCTTGTAACCTTTACCAACCTTATGTGCAGTAGCAATTGCGTTATTGCATGGATATTTATCCACATCAAATATTTTCCAAACCCACGTTCTTTTTTTATGACTCACTACAAACCTTCTACCCATCTCATTTCTCACCTCATACTCATCACTCACTCTGTTCAATTCAATAACCTCATACTTTGATGCATGTCCAAACCGTTCATGTAATGTTTTCTCAACATAAGGTGTTTACTTTTGAGAATCAGCACCAGTAGCTCCTTCCAACCTATACCTATTGAACCATTCCACTGTGTTTCTGAAACAAAGATCTAAAAACCCTAGGATTGAAAACTTTTTGACTTCTTCAATGTTTAATTTATTGAATTGACTCCCTTAGTGGTTAATAAGTTGTACCTTTCACCCTTAAATTTGGATCTTGCCCACTTAACGTGGTCAAGTTCCTCTTTCTCCAAATACTTTGCAACATTAGGATACATGCGTAAAGGTCACAAAGGTCAAAATGGTCATAAAGGTCACAACAGTCATAAGGGTCACAGAGGTACAAGGGTTACAGAGGGGTCAAAGGGTCGCAGAGGTATAAGGGTCGCAAAGGTACAAGGTCGCAGAGTTACAAGGGTCGAAGAGGTACAAGGGTCGCAGGTCACAAACACAAAGGTAAAAATGGTCACAAAGGTCACAACAGCCACAAAAATCACAAAAGTCATATATGTACTTGGCCTTCAAATCATTTAATTGCACTCCAAATTCGTTCACAGTGTATGTTGTTTCACATTTGAAGAACATTTTCGCCATTGTATCACCCTTTGACATCTTTCTACCTTACCTTTTATTGACGTAGCTCTTTATATTTTTCGATATATGATGTGCACAAAAACCATGATCATCGTGTTTATACACTTGTTTGAATATTTTGATCAAGCTTTTATGGCAATAAGATATCACAACATCATCACGTCCATCTGGTATCACCTCTTTCAACCTTAACATAAACCACGTCCATTATTCGTCGTTCTCTCTATCGACTATTCGCCATGCAATAGGATATTGGTGATGTTAACCATCTTGCGCACTCGTCACAATCAATTATCCCTTGTACACTTCTGTTAGAAATTTTGCATCAATAGACACCACTTTACGCATGTATTTACATTCTCTTATAGCGGCTCTGACAGCCATAAAAAGGTATTTGAAGCTTTTCCCATCACTCTCGAGCTAAAGATTTGCGATAGATCAAGGATTTCTTTCTATAAACATGTGCAACCACCCTGGAAGCCTCCTATAATGTTCAAAGTCAGCACCAAGAATCTCTTTTTGAGCACTGCATTTGCCTCTTAATGTCATCAAATACGATACATTGACACCATACTTTGCTTTTACACGAGCCATCAATTATTTTTCTGGTGGTGTTTTATATTTCCCAGCATATTCCACATTCAAATAATCCTTAACGAATTGCGTTGTACCCTTTGTGGCTTCTATCGATTTAGATACAGGTGAACAGTTATGAATGGGATAGTGTGTTCTCACACTAAACCGTTTGGCGTCGCGCTTGAGGTGTGGCCAATAGAAGTGCTCTTTGATGATGGCCAAGGTCTTGTCTACTCCAAAATTTCCCATAAGAGCTCCTCCATGTGCTTCTTGAAATACTAGCTCTAGCATCGAACTTTGTGGGATGCACAATCTCCTTTCTCGAAAGAGATAATCGCCATGTATGTAGAAAGGTCCGAATGCTCCTTTCTCCCATTCCTTGTAGACGTCTGCCAAACTCGGGATCTTCTTTGTACAGCTCCTTAAGGTGTTCAAATCCTATAATCCTTGCCTCCATTTTGGTGATAAGAGCATGTCTTCTTGATAGTGCATCAGCCACCACATTATCTTTTCCTTTCTTGTACTTGATTATCTATGGGAATGTCTCAATGAACTCCAACCACTTGGCATGCCTTCTTTTGAGTGAAGTATGTCCGTTGAGATGCTTGAGTGTCTCATGATCAGTATGGATGATGAATTCCTTGGCTAATAAGTAGTGTTTTCAAGTCTCCAAAGCGCGGACCAAAGAGTACAACTCACTGTCATATGTTGGTTAGTAGAGTATTGCTCCGCTCAGGTTCTCACTAAGTATGCCATAGGCCACTTCTCTTGAATGAGCACGGCTCTAATGCCAATTCCTGAAGCATCGCACTCGATCTAGAACATCTTGTCAAAGTCCGGCAAGACTAAGACAGTTGCATGTGTGAGATGCTCCTTTAAAGCTTTGAACGCCTTCTCTTGTGATGCTCCCCACTCAAAAGGCTTGTCTTTCTTGATGACGGCTGTGAGTGGTGCGACTAGGCTACTAAAATCCTTCACAAAACGTCGGTAGAAGTCCTTGTTCACTAACAACAAAGCCTAGGAAAACAATCTCATTAGTGCAAAAGGGCATACTCTTCTGGTTCCAATTTGGTGCTTAAAACTCGCCTTGTCACCAATAATTCTCCATTTTCTCCATACTCTCTTTCCATGTCCTCTTCTTCAAACTCTTCTTCTTCTAAAGAATCATATCATCCATCGTTGGAGATGGTCAAAACTTTACCGTTGGCACAGTCTTTCGCCATATGCATGCGGTTATGCACTCTTCGAATAGGAATTCATTTTCTGTCCTCTCCTTTTACACTTAAAGCACATAATCTCGTAAGTTCGAACATTAGTGTTGGGATTAAACTTGTTACAGTTTATCTTTGATTCTCTTGTGCTTTCGGGAGCCTTTCCCTTTGCTCGCTCGTCTTGTAATTAAACCCTCATCTTTTCGGTTGGCCTTTGTGGAGGTTGGCTCCATTTGCTTTGAGTGCGTAGATGGCTTGTCGAGGCATGCTTTGCCTTGATTTGTGACCCCATCTCTATGGAAAGGTCACGATATTGTTATCTCTTGACCTTGCGAGCTATCTTTTCCTGTAGGTCACCGATAAAGTGTACCATCGATGTCTCCTCATCGTCATTAAGCTCTTATCGATGGTGTAGATGCATGTCGATGTTCCTCATTGTGCAGCCCTTCTTCATGGTCCTTGTGTTGATTCCGGCCTGCTCTTCAAGTTCACGTCGTTGTGGTTCTGGCACTCTCTATTCTTCATTTTGGCGAGGAATATTGAATCTAACTAGTTCCAGCCTTTGTGGGGCAGTCTCCAAACATAATATGCGATCATTCTGTTGTGTTATTTGCTCTCGCACCTCAGCCAATTGCGTTTCAAGCCTTAGAAGGACTTGCATAACGGGGTCTTGGTTGTTGTCTCCACTTTTCGCCATGGTACCTCCTCTGCTCTCAACACGTCTTCTTTTGATTTGATAAAAATGAATTGAAGCTGAGTCTGCGGATACTTAGCACTTGTGGCCATGAACCAGGCTCTTATACCAAAATGATATGAGCACGGGCTTGTTGATAAATTGATGGACTGGTTTGAACCACTTAGAAGTCCGAGGGCGCTTTCCAAGAGAATTCGGTGATGGTTGATGCGGAAGAGACAAAACAGGCCTAAGGGCACTCGTTCAGACTCCAAACGAGATGGAATTGCGGAATGGATCGATTGAAACCACAAGGGATGTGGAAGTCCCTTGATACAGTCAGAATAACCATCTCTCACGTTCCTAGGACTAATGAGAAATAATAAAATTGATTTTTGCTCAGATAAGCAAGAAAACTCAGAAACTGTTTTATGCTCCCATGTTATGTCGAAAATGATACAAATGCACATATTTATAGGTTTCTAACAAGATAAGATAAGGAAAAGACTAACAATGACAAGACGGATTCATGGCTAAAAGAAAAGGAAACAACATAAAGTCCTAGCCATTGGTTTCTGATAAGGAAATTCGAAAATTCAGCTCCAAATTGTGTAGATCATTGCATGAGGTTTCAAGAAAGGAAATTTTTGGATTTTTCTTCAATGTTGACGTTGAAACTTTGAACAAGGAAAGGTGAATCGCTGCTGATGGTCTCCTAGCCCTTTGAGGTTGTATAAGGAAGATAAGTCTTATGTTTGTTGCCGTTGTTGCCTTCATAAAGCAGAACACCTGACGATTTAGGGAATGTATCTGATTCCTGATATGTTTGTTGTCTCCATGAATTCAAGCACATGAATCTTCTTTATTTCCTTCCCTTCTCACGTTTTGACTTAATTAGACTTGGTTTAAGTCGGTTTTCTCTGGTTTAATCTCCAGAATGCTAATGCTCTTTAATTGGCCTTGTAATTCCCTTTTTTTCTTTGGTTCTTTGATCTCCACATGACTGGTTGATTCCTCCAGCAGCTTCGCAACGAAATTGTTGACCTTTGTGTGCAAACTCTTTGTCCTTGACCTTGTAAGTGGTATATTAGGGACTTGTGGCATTGTAATAGCTTGATCATTCACTTTCCTCTCGAGCTCATCCTCAATTGCCTCCAATTCATCAATAGGTTCGATGGCCTCATCATCTCCTCCCTCTTGTGAAGGTTTTTTCCTCAAAACTGGTTCATCTGCATCAAAAGAAGCTAAGTCAATAACATTGAAGGTAGTTGATACATTATACTCACCTCATAGCTCCAAACGATAGTCATTGTCATTACTCTTCTCAATGATGCGAAATGGACCATCTCCTCTTGGTGCTAACTTTAAGCTCCTCTTGTTTGGAAATCGTTCTTGTCTAAGGTAAAGCCACACCTGATCTCCAACTTCAAATCAGATCTCCTTGCAGAGGCACAAGGGTCGTAGAGGTACAAGGGGTACAAGGGTCGCAAAGGGGTACAAGAGTCGTAAAGGTATAAGGGTCGCAGAGGGGTCAAAGGGTCGCAGGGGTACTAGGGTCGCAGAGGTACAAGGGTCGTAGAGGGGTACAAGGGTCGAAGAGGTACAAGGGTCAAAGAGGTACAAGGGTCACAGAGGTGCAAGAGTCGCACGGTCGCACTGGGTCACTGAGTCTGATCGAGTCACACGATCGCAGTGGGTCACAAAATTTACCCCTCTTTTTATGTTTTTGTTACAGGTATAATGGATACAGTGGATGAGAAAATCACACTGATTTATTTTTTTTTATGATGGTAAATGGGAAAAAACCCCAAATGGAGAATCCGAATGGGTTGGTAGAGTTCAGGAAAACCAAAGAGTATTTTTCTATTGTCCTCTGGTTAGTCTGACATACCAGCAACTGATTGATGAGTTATGCGCAGAGATGATGGTGGGAAATAATACAAAAAAGTTGAAGTTAAGCTATTTGCCCAATATTTGTGAAAATAGGAAGCCAACATATATAATGAATGAGAAGCATCTTATTTGTTATTTGTTCGATCGCATAAGAGGAATTCGGCAAGTGTGAAGTGTGAAATCAAAATTAAGAGAGAAATTGAGCCTCTAATTCCTGCTTTTGGAAGCATTGCTAAAGAAGGTGAGGATCGAGGTGTTGTAGATTATGATGAATGTGTTATTGTAGGTCCAAATAACGAAAGTAGAGTTGAGAGTAATCCAGAAACAATAAATAGTTTGGATTCGGATAATTCTGATAGTGAACAGACAAGCGGGTTAAGAGAACATGGTTGGGTGTGCCATGAATGTGGTAGTTGATGGAGTTGTTTCTAACAGTAATAAAATTGATTATAATGTGCCAAAAGAGCATAAGTATGATGATGGTGAGAAAAACTCGGAAATGGTAGTTCACGTCAGCGAAAATAATATCTTCGAATGGATTGGATCTTAAAATTGGGCAAGAGTTTGATAGCAAGAAGGATGTACAGACATTTGTAAGGAAGGGTTCAGTCGAAGCTTCGTTTATATATACAACATTGAGATCTGATACGAAGCTGTGGAAAGTACGATGCAAGTTTGCCGGAAGTGGTTGTAAATGGAAATTCCGCCTGGCAACAATCCCGAATTCCAAACGGTTTAGTGTGAGAACACACCATCCCATTCATAATTGTTCACCTGTATCTAAATGGACTGAAGCTACAAAGGGTACAGCGTAAATGGTTAAGGATTATTAGAAAGAGGAATATGTCGGAAATTATGAAACACCTCCAGTAAAAGAATTGATGGCTCGTGTAAAAGCAAAATACAGTGTCAATGTATTGTATTTGATGGCATTAAGAGGCAAATGTGGTGTTCAAAAAGAGATTTGTGGTAATGACTTGAACATTATAAGAGGCTTCTAGGGTGATTGCACATGTCTACAAAAAGAAATCTCGTATCTGTCGCAAATCTTCAGCTCGACAGTGATGGGAAAAGCATCAAATAACTTTTTATGGCTGTCGGAGCGGCTATAATGATAAAATCATATCTAAATAATAGATTCAAATGAGCCAAAACGGCTAAATATACAAAGTTAAACCTAATTACACAATAATAGATCTAATTACAAAAAGACTTATATACCCCTATACATGTATCCTTTACACGCCCCCTCAAGATGGAGCAACCTCGGTGAGTCCAATCTTGGAACACAAGAGCTGAAATGGAAGTCTCGGGAGAGGCTTCGTGAGAACGTCCGTGAGTTGATCCGCGACTCGGACATGAGTGACCCGAAGAGTATTCGACTCGACCAGGCCGCGGACAAAGAGATAGTCTAGCGCCAAATGCTTCATGCGGGAGTGAAAGACGAGCTTAGCACTGAGGTATGTCGCTCCAATGTTGTCGCAGTAGATGGTAGGTGGTGATGATGACTTGATGCCAACTTCCGATAGTAAAGCAACTATCCATAGAACTTCTGCAGCCGTGGATGCAATAGAGCGGTATTCAGCCTCAGTAGACAAACGGGAGAGTCCGGTTTGCTTCTTAGACGACCAAGAAATAGGATGCACACCAAGGAATAGTAGATACGCCCCGGTGGACTTGAGATCAAGGGAATCTCCAGCCCAATCTGCATCGGTAAAGGCATGTAAGGAGAGGGTGTTCTTGGCGGATAAGAAGATATCGCGATCCTTCGTGCCAGCAAGATAACGTAGGACTCTCTTGACGGCTTGCCAAAGACCATCCGTGGGAGCATGCATGAATTGGGACAGCTTGTTGACAGCGAAGCTGACGTCCGGTCGTGTAAGAGATAGATACTGTAGTCCGCCAACAATGAACCGATACTCCGTGGGATTGGAGAGGGAAGTCCCCATGTCAAGTGTCATACGAGATGAGGACGGCATGGGCGTAGGAACCGGCTTTGCTTCATGCATGAGACAACGGTTGAGAAGATCTTGAATGTACTTCCGTTGAGTCAAATGTAGGCCACGAGACGTCCGCGTTGCTTCTACCCCGAGAAAGTATGATAAGTTACCCAAGTCCTTGATGGAGAAGCGAGCGGCTAGGGCATCAATGAATTGCTGGACTTTTGATGTGCAATTGCCTGTAAAAACAATATCGTGAACATAAACCAGCACATACATTGTAGCGCGGTTGTGTTGAGAACGAACAAGGAGGTGTCCGCCAAAGAGTTGCTAAAGCCGCGAGCAAGAAGAAACGTGCGAAGTTCCGGATACCAAGATCGAGGAGCTTGCTTGAGACCATAGATTGCTCGCTAAAGTCTGCACACATGAGTAGGATGAGTAGGATCAATGAAACCCGGGGGTTGAGACATGTATACCTCCTCCATGAGGCTGCCTTGAAGAAAGGCGTTATTAACATCAAGCTATCAGAGAGACCATCCACGGGATTCCGCAATGCTCAAGATAACACGGATGGTTGTTGGTTTGACAACCGGGCTGAAGGTCTCATGATAATCAATGCCCGATCTTTGGTGAAACCCCTTTGCAACAAGGCGATCTTTGAATCGTTCCACGGATACGTCTTGCTTGCGTTTGATTCGAAACACCCATCTACAACAAACAATATTCTTTGCTTGTGCTGCGGGAACAAGCTGCCACGTTTGGTTGCGATGTAAGGCCTGTAACTCAGAGTCCATTGCATCATGCCATCTTAGATCTTTCAAGGCTTGAGTAATATTAGTCGGTTCGCTTTCCACCTGAGCGACAAGAGCAGATCGGTTACTCTTTGAGCGAGTAACCATCGGATGCGAATTTGTGCGAGGACGTTGCGGTGGCACGTCCAAGATAACAAGATCAGAAGACCGTGACGACGTTGAGGGCTCAACATGAGGAGGATCCGAAGGTGGAGAGCCAATATCCAAAGATTGCAGCGGTGAAGAATCCGAGCTTAGGGGCTGAACCGGTAACGGAGCAATGAGTGGTGGCGAGAAGGATGGTGTAGGGTTGACGCTATTTGAAGAGATGGCTACCGCGGGTGACTTGGTGGTTCGTTGGAAAAATTTAGTAGGCTCGGCAAAGGGATAGATAGACTCAATGAAGTGGACATTACGGGATATAAATATGCGCGTCCTAAGCGGATCAAGACAAACGTATGCACTTTGAGTGGATGAGTACCCAAGGAAAACACATGGATCGGATTTAGGTTCTAATTTGTTCGCTGTATAGGGACATAACCAAGGGTAACATAGACATCCAAAGACACGAAGTTTAGTATAATTTGGTGGTTGTTGGAAGAGACACTCGTAAGGGGAAGACATACCTAGGGTCGGGGTCGGGAGGCGGTTAATAAGATAAGCCGCCGTACAAAATGCATACGACCAATAGGTTAAGGGCATGAAGGAATGCGTGAGAAGGGATAGACCAGTTTCTACAACATGCATATGTCGTCTTTCCGATATACCATTGTGTTCGGGAGTATGCGGTGGAGATGTGAAATGAGAAATGCCATGAGAGGATAGAAAAGAACGTAAGGCAATGAATTCACCTCCGTTATCCGAATAGAGTGTCGCAATGCGTTTGTCAAATTTGTTTTCAACAAGTGTTTTGAATTGAATGAATGTGTCACGAACTTGGGATTTTGTTTTGAGTGGATACAACCAAGAATAACGTGTGAAGTGATCTACAAAAATGACATAATATTTGAAGCCATCAACGGAATAAATCGGAGATGTTAAAACATCGGAAAAGATCACTTCAAGTGGTCGAGACGTGGTAAGAGTGGAAGTGGAAAAAGGTAGTTTGTGACTTTTATTACGACAACACGCATTGCAAAACACATAAGTCGAATCCTTAGACAATGGTAAATCGAAAGTTTTGACAACTTTATTCATAATCAAAGACTACGGATGACCTAAACGGGAATGCAAAAGGAGAAAACGAGGTACTAGATGGGTCGGGCCACTCATAAAGTCCATCTTTAGCGCTTCCTTTCAGAAGTTGCGCCCCCGTGCTGAGATCCTTCACCTGAAATTCACATGGAGTAAATTCAACGGATACGTCATTAGTCTTGCAAAGTTGATTAACTGAAATTAAGTTCTTGGATATCTTAGGCACACATAAAACATTCCGTAATGCTAATGGCCTAGTGTCAAGGGGTATAGAAATAGAACCCGTATGTGTGATGGATAAGCCGTTTCCATCACCGACAACAACATCATCATTTACGCGGTACAGGGAGTGGATGGCAAGATTGGATAGATCTGATGTGATGTGATGAGATGCTCCACTGTCCAATATCCACGAGTTGGCATCATAGGGTGAGATGGCAGCATGGTGAGCTTGTGTTCGTGGCTCCCAATGTCTAGAAGAATGCTGCCATGGTTGCGTCGGGGGGTTCTCTAGAATACCGGGGGAGGAGACAAGACGGAAGCGTGGACAGCGTTGAACGCTGTGACCTTGAACACCACACGCTTTACATTTGCCTTGATAGCCACGACGTGTTGGTAAACGTTGACGGGGATGTCGGGACCAATTGGATGAGCCGGATGAACGAGAATCCAGACGAGACCAATTGGAAGGGCCGAACGAGCGCGAATCCGGACGAGACCAATTGGATGAGCGCGTGGCCGTGGGGTTGGCCGTGATGGGAGCAACGGCCAAAAGGGGATGTGGTTCGGTAGTAGCTAATTTGGCCTCATGATTAAGAAGTTTTTCGTGAACTTCTTCAACGGATGCAGCGTTAGCCTTTGCACGAATGACGTTCGCAATCGGCTTATACTCTTCGGGAAGACCGTCTAGGATTGCATCGAGGATATCTTCGTGATCAAGCGGCTTTCCCAATAGGGAAAGCTCATCATCAGTAGTGGTGATGGCATGTAGGTATTCATCAATGGATTGGGATCCTTTTGATGAGCGCTTGATCTTATCACGGAGTTGGAGAAGGTGGCCGCGAGACGCTTTGCCGTAAGTGTTGGCAAGCATCTTCCACGCCTCGTAGGTGGACGGGGTGCGTGATATTAGGGGCTGTAGAGAGGCCGAAGATGCTCCAAATAGGGCTGAAAATAGGAGACGATCTTGTTTCTTCCATGGCTGAAAATTAGGGTTGTCGACGGACACTCCATCACGGTGGATCTTGGCCGGAGGAACAACGGAGTTGTCCTCAATGAAACATTGAAGATTGTGCCCTTCAAGAAGGGCACGAATCTGAACATTCCAC